>JAZHYW010011869.1:0-203084 GCA_037355805.1 Ixodes ricinus
ACTTTCGAAAAGAGATTTGCCGGGGTGGTCATATGGAACATTACTGGCAATTCGTACTATTTTTTCCTGGAGCACAAGTACCCTACCTTAGAATTTGCACTAGTAGTATTTCCCCAGACAAGATGGCAGTAGTGCACATGAGAGCGAAATAAAGAGTTGTAGATGATTAATTTAACACTTGCTGGCAGAATGGAGCGATGACGACATAATATGCCAACGACTCGTGACAACTTTACCAAAATATGATTTACATGATCATCCCACGTCATTCGTTCCGTGAATATGATACCAAGCGTTTTAAAGCGAGTCAAAACCTCAATTTTGGTCGAATCCAACACGATATCCGTCGTGATAGAGGCATTTTTATTTTTTGGTTGAAACAAAACAGCTTTGTTTTATTCACGTTTATTGCTTAGCGCGTAAGAGTGACTCCAGCTACCCACCTCATGGAGAGTGAACCGGTTACCGTTATATTTTTTTTCGGTTCGGTTCCGGTTCAGTTCCAAGATGGCGGCGAAGATTTCGGTTCGGTTCCAGTTCCGGTTCGGCTAAAAATAACGGTTCTGTTCCGGTTTTCGGTTCGGTTCCGTTCCGGTTCGACACACTGCTTTAAGGGCCGCCCACACCAGCGAGAAAACGCGCGTGGTACGCCGATCGCGGCGAATGTCACGTGACAGCACAGGAGGCCTCGCGCACTCTTGAAGTATTCTGAGCGAACGCATGATTTCACGCGCTCAACCGATTTTGCGGAACGCGTTTTCAACGCGATCGGCGCGCCGCGCTCGTTTTCTCGCTAGTGTAGGCGGCCCCTTCACTCACGAATACTACGAACTAACGCGCAAACAGCGTCTTTCACCGTCTCCTCCGCTTTGGGGGGGCACGCAGCGAACAGGTGGGCAACACCACCCAGCACGCTAGGGCAACTGCACGAACGAACGCACAGAGAACGCGGCATGAGCCACGCACCACGAGCGGCGGACACGCGACACCTATATGGAACCAGCCTAGCTGCAGCCACGGTGTAAGATACACTCTTTAGGTAAGAACACGGCGGGGCTGAATGCGCGGCGCGAGGAATCAGATAGCGTTCGTTCGACGGGCATCCGAAAGGCTGCATCACCTCGCGGCCACCGTGCACGTAAAGCCCCTTCACGTTTCAAAAGTAGCGCTAGGTGCGTCGATGCTCGAGACACGTGCGACGAGCAGCCCTTGGGAAGATCATGGCGGCACAGCGCAGCACTGTGCTAGATTTCAGACGCCATGAAAATCTCAGAAGTGGCGCGCGGTACGTGCCTCGAGCATTTCTACAACAATGAATGGCGGCACTTTTCCCAGGATAGAGGGGTGCCCGTAGAGTTCCTCTATATGCTTCCCCGAAGGGGAGCAGAGTTGCGCATTTGATTTCCCCGCGCCGCCACGCCGCTATTCGCCGAGATCCATCACGTGAGGAGCAAAGCATCCGGCGCCGTGCAAGAAGCCACCTTTACGGTACGCTCTGCCGACGTTTCTCGCGCCCCGGCGTATGTTCCCTGCTTTCGCCCTCCTTCTCCTCCTCTCCTGTTTTCCATGAGCGGCGGCGCGCGCTGCGCCGCTATTCGCCAAATTTAGTCACGTGAGGAGCAAAGCATCCAGGGTGTGCAGGGAAGCCGGCGCTACGGCCACCCGCCGAGGCTGAATGCGCAACTCTGCTACCGTAGGTAGCTATGCAGGAACTCTGGGTGCCCGCGGCTGACGGTGTCGCCGGCGGCCAAACGGCGAAACTGTGCGAGAGCGAAAAAAATAACTCTCGTTGCCACCCGGCACCCTGGGTACACCGTGGTCTTTCTGCACGCGGCGACAACCTCGCTGGAGCTCTGCGCGTGTGGAGCATGAGGCGGCACGAGCACGTCTGTGCACTGCACGCCTGCACATCACCGCGTCTTACACCGTGCCCACGGGTCGACGTGTCAACTGCCGAGAAAAACGCCGCTTGAAACAATAGTGAGAGAGAGAAAGAGAGAAGAGCGAAAGCGAACTTTATCGGCACGTCGCGAGGAGCGCGCTGTCCTCACCTGAAGAGTATCATCTTACACCGTGGCTGCAACTCGTGGCTCAGCTCGCCTACCTCATTATCTCGGACTGGCCTGTTTGTAAATATCTCTCGCAAATTATGTAAATAACAAATGTCAACAAAAGCCTCTCGGTATGTTGACTACAAACCCATAGACTTTACGCTAATTAAAAAGTAACAAAGCCACCTTTAATATGTCCCCCCATGCCGTATAACCCAACCTACCACCAGCGGCACTACTCTGGCTTCCAAAGATTTTTTTTTTTTGTCAGAAAAATGTGGTTTAAGTGAATATTGTCGGCAGGGACTGAACATGTCCCGTCCTTGCCACAGGTGTAAACATGCAGTAAGCTAAGGGCACGAGCCCCTTGAACCCATATGAAACTTGTTCACGCATTATCACTTCTAACTAAAAAGCCACATAAAATGGTTCCCGATTATAGCGGGTTAGTGAAACTCTCCAAAACTATTTTTACGTGAAGCTATTTTGAAAACTATGAGATATAACTACGTCAACTTTATTCAACATTTTTTACAAGATCGACCCAACAATACTAGCTCATGTACAAGACTAGTCAGTTGTCCTTCGCCTAGATTCAACGGAAAACGACGTTTTCAAAAGCGCCGGAAGGTCATCGGTAAGATTCCGCCACTTAAAAACTTTGAAGTAGTATTCAAACATTCATTACACTAAGAATGTTCGACCGTTTCTACGTGCCTTCGGGGAGGCCGCACTGTTGCGAAAAAAACGAGCCAAGAGTGTTTGGATCACTTTATTTCAACGAGCAAAGAGCAAGCAGGGACGACAAGGTTAAAATAAGCCCAGGGACAACATTTGAACTGACAATAATATTCACGGTACGCGACTTCCATATAGGAAGAGTCCTATCCACATCGCATCAGTGGGCTCAGCATGCTCCGTCTATACTGTATGAAAAGCTACATAAAGAGCCGAATGCGTATATAGCGAGAGCTGGGCACTTCAAGTGTGACAGATGACCTCGTCACCTAGGATGCCCAAACACCCCAAAATCGCACGTCTTTTTTTTTTTTTTTTTTGAGAGGGGGGGGATGGGGATAGATCGTTTTACTGGGATGATATGCATTGAGGTCGCTCGCACTTTCTTCGGAATCTTATGAATCTTGTGCAGAATTCTCGTCATTTCTTTGGGCTCGTTTTAGGAGAGCCTTCTTCACAGATCGAATCCACAAACGCGTTTATTTCAGGGAGGCTGGCTTCGAGCCTGCTCAGAGTTGCTTCGACATCGTCTACCTGCCCAGCACCAGCGGACTCATCTCTGTTGGACTGGAAATTGAAGGATGGCCCTGGACGATCCAAATTTCGTATGAAGCTCAGCAAGTCGAGATGTACTGCGTCTGGTCCGGAGGAATAAAGGCCGTCTGAAAGCAATCCAAGATTAGTTCAAACAAGTTGTGCAACTAACTGTGGTCTGTTGCAACCTAAGGACGAGGAGCCCCTCCCACAACTCTCCGTTTGCCATGATTGGTGCTTTCCTTCTTTCCACTCGCCTTTTTTCAGCGTTCGCTTTGGCTTAATTAAGCAGGAAAGGGTGCAGGGCTTTGTGGGAGGAGCTTATCTGTCCTCCTCGAAACATCCCTAATGTCGCTGCACTGTTGTCCCTTGTCGCTGGCAGAGGACTTCCAGCACGAACGTATTTATATATATATATATATATATATCTTTTACTCCCAGTAACGTGCATGTTATTCGCAATGGCGTGCAACTCGTCCCGAACATCACAGAAAAGAGGAAAGAATTGACCCCCGCTGACACGGAGCTCACAGTTTATGCTTAATAAATGTGTAGTACCCAGGATCCCTGGGGGTTCAATCCCCATCCCTGCCCGTTTCGATCTGGATGACATCGTAACCGGCGCAGCGGTCGTGTATACTGCGTGATGCATGTTAGAGACCCCAGGGTAGCGGTTGTACTGTACTGGCTAAATTTCTGATCTACAGCTGGGAGACTCGTCGCCCGTTGAGGCCGACCAAGTTCTAGGCTATATAAGCATACGCACAATCCAATTTTTTTAATGTGTAGCGTCATGGCACGTGCATTTTTTATTCAGGTAATTAAAAATAAAGCTTCATTTTTGTTTTTCGCGCAACGATCGAGATTTAAAAAAAAAAGTTGAATTGGGTAATGATGTGGTCCTGCAGTGGCAATGTTTCCGGGGTTCTCGACCCGAGAAGCTGCGGACAGTAATCGACTGTTTCGACTCTTCGTACATCTGCAATGGGACCCGCGACATACAAATCGCACGTGGCTTCGGCTTCTCGACGGACAGCCGGTTTTACGCGTGGCCGCGCGCTACTCGCTGGTCTATTTCGTCTCCGATGAGACACTGATCACTTGTCACCGTAGATCTGACTGGACTGAGGTACTCGAAATTGCGAACGATTAACCCCGACTCGGTCCGAAAAAGCTCCCGGTCGATCGAGTCCGTTTTCCGGAAAAATTGCATAATTAATCAGCCAACCAGCAGGAGGACTGACAAAAGCAACGGCGAAGAAGAATTCGCCGGAACACATCAGCGCGTTCCGCAACACAACATTTACCCTGGCAATCGTAGGAAAACCAATTGCTTTGGCAAAACAACCGTTCTCAAAGTAATCCTAGTCCTACAGCGTGGACCCACGATGAGTCGTTGACCGTTTTGAAGAGGCCGCATAAATCTGTTTCTTAACGTATCGCGCTGCGATTTACACGGGCGTTGCTGTAGGTGATGCATTCATTGTTTGACGGCAAGCAAATATGAGCGAAAAGTACGCGCCGCGCTGCTTTTCCTGTGGTACGTAGCGTCCAACCGTCTGCTCTTTTGTACGCGAAATCGACTGAATAGCATTGTGGGCAGCGGCGTAAGACTTTCCATTTTTCCCGGAGGGGGCGGGCTGAGAAGTTCTCCAAGGGGGGGAGGGGGTGCTGCGCGTTACTTTTTTGCCACAACTGGAGATTAAAGGAGCTGTGCAACGATATTCAGTTGGAACGTTTTTCACTTTACACGAGCTTACTGGCACTACTGGGACTCAAGGATACTCGCACGCAACGCCACTGGCCAAGAAACTCCTTTGTTGCGGTGTAATTTCAAGGAGAAAAGCGGTCATTTTCATTCAATCTCTCCTTTGCAAAATTTGATGACGTAACGTGGGGATCGCAGTACCCTCCAGTGACGATATTTGAATGCGGTTCATAGATTGGACCCGAGCATTGCGTGGGCACTCGATTTGGACTCGTGATAATTACTAGCTCGAGAAGCATTCGGGTAGTGGCCCGTGTCCAGTCGCTGCAACGACGACAATAGCCGAGCCATAACAATGTCTGGAACTCAGCGCGTGTCCTGTGCTTTGCCAACACCAGCGCGTGGCTATGATCAACATTGGCGGCATATAATCGGCTCCAGATCACGTGGCCGCTTGTTCTGGCTGCGAGTTGAGGGGGTGAACGCTGCTCGTTTTTCTTTAATTTTTTTCTGGGACTTCTATTGCGTGGGGTCAAAAACGAACGCGTGTTTCATAGGTCATTAATATCAGGGATCCGTTCTAAGCGGTATTTGCGCAAAGTGCAAAAATTGTTGCATCGTCCCCTTGAAGGTAATGAAACCATGCTGGGATTTTATTTCCCATGTATTTTGTCAATAAAGGCAACGTGGGCGTTATTTTGTATAGATGCCACTACTAGAAGCTCTGCTGACAAGGCACGTAAACAGCGTCTCGGTAAGGATCATGGACCGGGCTCGGGGAGGGGCGCCCCGCCCCCCCGGATCTCACCAGGGGGGCATGAGCCCCGATGCCCCCCCCCCCGGTGCGCATGCACCAGGGGGGGCATCGGGGCCTCATGCCCCCCCCCTGGTCGCATGCGCGTACACATGCATGGCCATGCACATGCACATGCATGCGCGTACACATGTACGTGCATGCACGTACTACACATGCACGGCCTGCCTGAAATATTCATCGGCGAAACAAGATGCTCGAGTACCATGCTGACTGGGAAGTATAAGACGCCGGTTCTAGAAGCGTGCTACGTTCCGTTGAGCCGGGCAAGCGAGGTTTATAGATTGCGCTGTACCAAGCATAGTCGATAACAATTAGAATGAATATATAGTGTTTACCTGGGAACCTCCGTCCCGGGCTCTCGAAGTGACACTTGCGCTTGGCTGTTGACTGGTGGTCCGAGCATCGGTGAATACTGGGGAGCCTCTGGGGGCCCTCATGCCTGAAAAGCTCGGGAAAGTCGAGCAGTCCTCAGCCCAAGGGGAGGCACTGGCAACGGGTCTTGTGTCTCCACGGGCTCCTGCTGTCGTCGGGGGCGCGCAGGCCCGAATAAACAGCACGTTTTGTAGATTCCCGAACCCAGGACAGGATATCGAGTTCGCGTTGTGTGGCAAACCGCTTGAAGTCAGTGGGGTCGCTGGAGCCACCGCAGGCCCCAGGTGTGGCATCGTCCTCGGCACAGGCCGAGACATTTTCACGGGAATCCATCGATTCCTGGGAGGCGGCCTCCGCTGCCAACGTGCTGGGCGTCGGCGAAGTGTCAGCCTTTCCTTCTTGAGGCTCGTCGGACATGTTAACGGGCCCTGTCGTGACGCAGGCCCCAAACTAAGACTGCCGCTGCTGCACACGGAGAGTGCGGCTGACGATGCCTAATGTCACTGAACGCTTGCTGCCGATTCCGCAGGGTATTCAAAACCCAGACCCGAACAATCTGTGGTTAGCGCTTCGGTCGACGTTCGAACTTGCTGTGCTCAGTTCCAGAAATAACACATGGTTACATCCCGATGTTAGGACCGGCTATTTATTGGTTGACAGCACAAAGTGATACTGGCGCTGATAGCGAAATATAAGATAATTAAAATAACAAAAATGATTTGACTTGGTCCCTAATCGTGAACAAAGCAGAACATTTTAGCCGCGAGATGCGAAATCGTCATGCGTGCTTTAGTAAAGGATTAAACTGGGCTTCATATTATCGCGTCTTAGAGCGGAGCAGCATACTCTGTTACACCAAAAGTAAGAGCGCAGCCAAGGGCTGGAAGGCGTACAAACATGACGCACGTATTGTAAGCAGCAGATCACCGTTCATTCACTGCGCTTGATTGGTTAAAGCAGACTCACAACAAAATAAAAAATACCATGACGTTGCATTTTTGCCGCTCTTTGATTAGAATCTTCGGCTCGTAGAGTCGGTTACTCTCTGACCCAAGGTGAAACGAAGTTAAAGGAAGGTATTTGACGGCGCTGAAACTGCGTGTTCGTTTGCATGCAGCGGACCACCACCACCCTCCAGACCTCGGAAATAACGCTCGAGGTTTCATCTTTATTACATCGCCTTTGTATACTGCGTCAGCACGGAACACCCCCCCCCCCCCCCGGCCAGTGAGATATAATTGCTAAACATGTCGGCACTATTACTGCGACAGTTGAGGCCAGTAGAATTCCAGCACATCTCTGCACTTCGAGACTATGCCTCCGTTTACTGTTCTTTTCCAAAACCAAAAATTTGTCTGGTTAGTAATCTAAACAACTTGCACATCCCCCCAAACTTTACAACAAAAAAAGGCAGATGTTTTCATTAAAAAGAAGAAAAAAAATAAATTGTCTAAAGCGCAAAACAAACGCACGAGGACACAGCGCACCCGTAACAAACACTAGGACAACGTTCACAGTCACACTAAAAGAAAGAAAGCGGACACTTACACAGCGCTGACTTCAACTCTTTGTATATTCCCCGCCTTTTTCTCTTCTTTTCACGTCTAATGCAGTTTTGCGGTTAAAACTTCCGTTTTAACCGCAAAACAAAACGTTATTTTTTTTTTGTCATACGAGCCACAAGCATTGGCACACTGATCACAGAGTCGCGCTCTTACAAAAACGTTTTGCAATAATTTGAGGTTTAGGTACTTATTTATACTCTTGTTTGTCTCTGGACGTTATCTTGCGTATCCGTAATTCAGCAGTTTTAGCAGAAGACGCGGTACCGATATGAGCACTATGCTGGTCCCCAGCCTGAATAAGAGCAGTTTCCGCACGTGCACGTCGCGGTGGCCAGACGTCCTGCTTGCAATCGTCTATAGCCAGCCGCCAACAGCCAGGTGGCGTCAACAGAGTGAGAGCCCAAGGTTATACCCTGTCTCGTTGTAACTTGGCAAAGGGTAAACGATAAGCCTCACATTCCGTGCCGACGGCTTTGATATGCGATACGTATGCAAGCGCAACGCACACATATTGGAGCATGACGCAGCGAAAAGCCTGATACTCCTTCGCAGCAAAAGCGCACTCCAGTGATACGTAGTCACGTTCCGATTGGCCCGCCAGGGCCGTAGCTTCCGCCGTACTGGCATGTTATCCGATCATGGCTTCCTGGCCTTCCCAGTAATTCTTCCTTCAGACGCTCGGCTACGCAGCGCCACCAGAGTAATAGCCCACGTTTGAACGATGCAGCCGCAACTCCCAGGCATACCCAATGTTTCTTGCTTCAGTCCCTAGATAGCGCCAAACCAAGCAGCATTGCAGGTTGCCTATAGGGTAAGTGGAAAAAGTGAAAGACGTTTACAATCCCCTGTAACGCCGAATTAGAGCGCAGCTCTTGAGGAGGAGAGGAGAAGGTACGGAGAGGAGGCTATGCCCCTCATCCTCTCCTGCTCGCCTCTCAATTTGGGAAAAATTTCCCCGCTAAATTTAGCGAAAACAATTCCAAGCTGAATTTAGCGGGAAAACTTTTCCACTAAATTTAGCGAGGAAATTTTTCCGCTAACTTTAGCGGGTAATTTTTTCCGCTAAATTTAGCGGGGAAATTTTCCGCTAAATCTAGTGGGGAAATTTTTCCGCTAACTTTCGCGGGGAATTTTTTCCGCTAAGTTTAGCGGGGAATTTTTTTCCGCTAAACTTAGCGGGGAATTTTTTCCGCTAACATGTTCTCCTGTTCGGACTAGCTTTTTAATTTAGTATTTATTACAAGCCTCAATAATAATAATAATAATAAACGACTTACCTCGACGGCGTACGATTTGTTTCTCATGCTGGCCTGCACTACGCCTCTGAACTAAGCTGGGTTCTTCACAGTAAAAGACGCACATCGCGGAGGCCTCTACGGCCATGGCAATGCACTTGTTTTTTTCGCTCGTTTACCGACGCAATTGAATGAAGACGCCCGCTGCAACAGAGGCCAGCAAATCTACCGTGTCGTCTGCTACCAAAGCAAAGCGGAGTGTACTTTAGAAATGGCTTTCGTCGTTGCAATACGACACTGAGACGACAAGAACATCTTTATAATTAGATATCAAGAAGTCAGGTTGCTTACAAAAATTATTTACTTACTTGTAAGGAAAAATCTAGCCTCATGTGGAGTCTTCATGCATTAGCCCATAGCAACGTGCCCTAGCAACGGTTTGTTTGGACCCAGACGCCATGTTGTGACGTAGTCACTTGCGGGGTCAATGGTGGCCAGCGCAACCGGAAAGGGCATGATCAGATCAGAAAGGCCCACGTGACTGGCATCTTATATAAAGGGGCTGTTATTCGAATAAAGGTTTATTGTTGTTTTTCTTTTTCTGCGACCACCCTCTTTTGTTCGTTTTGCAGGTGAGCAGCATGCACCGATCCTAGGGATGTCAACGTGACATGCGGCCGGTAGTGAACTATTTGTGCATTGCAGAGGTACATTGGTCGGCGGTAATGAGAGTGTGGGGAGCTTTTGGGCGCATTCTTCACCTTGCCAGGCACTCAAGACCGACCTGCTAGAAGTGACCAGCCCATGGCGGCCCCGCGAAGACCACCGTCGCAAAGACCGCTCTAGGCCAAACGCTCCTTCACCCTCTTCACCATCCCATCATCATCATCATTCCAGATGCATCCAGTCAACAAACCATCATCACCCGCAGCATCAAGCCGCATCCTCGCCCACAAGCTCCATTTCAACATCGTCGTGCATCTTGTACATTATGTCAGTCCATAATCACCCTTACTACTTTTTATGCCTTTTTTATTTGGGGTGCAGGCCTCTGGTATGGACTTCGGTCTCTCTGCAACCACCAGCATCTCTTCGAATTGCGAATAAATATTGTCGTTATCATTATCATTCACTTGTATGTCAGTCTTAAAACTGGTTCACTTGTTACATTACGAAAGCTTACGCTACAAGTCATGGGGACATCTGTGCTTCATATTAAGCGTGGCTACCAGTTCAATTCTATAGCCTGGCAGACAACATTTGAGACACGAATCTTCAAGTGACTTATACGTAACAAAAGAAAACGTAAGAAAGCGGTGCTGCGTGAACCGGCCTTTATAGAATTACTCAGTAAACAAACTTACGCTATCTGAGGCTAATTCCGTTGGATAAAAATTAATAATTATACTAAAGCATCTATATTAGTCAAACCAACAGTCCTAACCTCCAGACATAATTTTACGAAAACAGCCGGCGAATCAGCTGATCGAGAATACCGTATTTACCAGGATAAGCACAAAACGCCTGCGAGAGCGAAGAAAAACTTTTAATGCCAGTAAGAGAAAAGGGAACCACGCCACACGAGAACCTTTCGTCGACCTCATTTTTCAGCCTCTCTTCAATAGCCCGGCAGCCACGTCTTCGTTCGGCTGATCCGAAATTACATGTCTGCACGATTCTGCGTATTTCAGAGCCACGATGTTCCACAGGCTTGTAGGCTTTCCTTTTCTGTTCACGCTAGGAACCGGCGCCGACTCAAAACACGGGTTTGGGCACAAACGCGCCAGCCACTCACGAGGACCCAGAAGACTCTACTTTGATGCGGCATCGATGTCGAATGCAAGTGAGACTGCGAAGTTGCGAGCATGGCCACGCCAACAGTCCGAGGCTTCGTGGCTCTACAAACAAGTCGCTGTGACTGTCGTATCACGGTAGCCGTCGGATTACTCATAGACGCTGTTGCAAGCGGAGATACCACATGGGGCATCTTAGCTGAATCTGTGATACGAGAAAGACGCACCATGACGGTCGCATGTCTGTCTCCCGACGAAACCGCAGACGGGGTGGCAGGTGCTAACGCAAACTCCGGTCGAACCGCTCCTTCAGCTCCGACTGTGAGCCTTGGCTGAGAGTTAGCTTTACAGAGTGACCGCTGGAAGAGTGTGACACGCAGCTGCTATCGCCGGAATGTCCGATTAGGGCAGAACTTGGACCCGGGAGCGCAAGCCCTTCTGTGGGAAGCGTCGACATCGGGGAGGCACCCGATTTCGTGGTCTTCACGGGACGACACTTGGTAGTTTCCTCCGGGTGCTCCGCTTGCGCTCGGAAGACCCTCGGTACTTCGGGCATTGGTGCGTGGTCACCGTCGGAGCTACACACGACCACAGAGCGTACAGCAGCGATCCCCGGTAGTCGGGATCGAAGCGGATGAAAGATTGAACTCGCAGCGCCGGCCACGTGAGCGTAGCTCGTGTCGAGTTGAGAGGACTTTGTGGCATCAACGACTCGTCGAGCTTGACTTATTTCTTCCGGCGTGTAATGACGGGTCACGTAATCGACAAGGTAGTCGTGGAGCATGCGAACGCTTCTTCTCCTGCTCGTAGTCTGCCCCGTGCAGGGCCTGCTCTCTGAATCCTGGGGCGCTCTGTGAACTCGCCCGGCGGATTGACATCTCCTTCGCGAGCCGGTCGGGCGTGGTGAAGATCCAAGAGAGCCTCAGCACAAAGGAGCCTGCTCTGGTCCTGATGAAAGGCACTGCTGTCGCTCTCTGGTGCGGGAGCGTGACCACTCGAAGCGCTGTTGGAACAGACTGGACGTTCTAAAGCTGTGCTTGACGTACCTGCATAAGAAGGAAGAAAAAAAAGTGGATATCCTTTTTATGTTGACCGTGGAACGAAGGCTCGGAATATGCGTTTGGAGCCATGTCAGCTGTTTACATTGTATTAATAGGCGTATGACCTCGCCACATGGCCGCTAATATCGTGTAACCTCCCGAAGTTTTGCACTCGATATAATGGCATTGGCTTGGTGATCTCATCTGACAAAATGGACAGCCGTCTTGATAGTCGTAATTGGTTGCAAACAATTATTGCATTACTTTCCCTTTGGGAGAAATATTTAAAGACCAAGTTTCAATTGATGCCCCAATCTGTTTCATGGGAAGTTTGCATTACAGGTGACAATTAAATTATTAAAACCCGCTTTTGCTCCTTAATTAGAATTTAAATTTTTCGAATGCAGCTATTATCTGATGTTTAATATCTTATTACGTGCCCAGGATTATTTCAATCTGATTCGATAGCATCTAAAAATACGACATATATTCGAGTCGTATGCGATTCGATCCGAAAATCGCTATTCGCACATTCATGTGAAGTGTTTCTGCTTGCTAAGGTCCCCACCAGGGGAAGCAGTCTGAGTAGGACGGCATTTTAAAGTCCAAAGAACAGATCATACAAATAACGCACCAGAGAACGGCTAAAATCATTTCGGACGGCCTATTCCGATTTACGTCATAAAAGCCTTTTTCATTGCAAGCATCGACTCAATCTCGCGCGTGTGCGTGTACTTGTGTTTGTGTGTGATGCACGTGTTTCGTTTTTATTTTCCTCTTTTTTTTTTAATTATGAAAGCTAAAAACGATACAAAAGTATGGGACTCGAAACATTACTCGGAACTCAAGTATGGTGGTCAATAAAAACAGAAAATAATAGAGGATGGGTAGACGAATTAAGCTATCTCCTTTGCTCTCTCTTTGTAGGCTTCGTCTGCATGTCCTTCGTTGTTATAGCGCTATTTATGTTTTTACCTACTCGGAAGCCTTTCAAGATTAAGCGAGCGAGTATAGGTAGCTAGCTGCTAATCCCGAATGTAAACCTAATTGACGCAGAGAAGAAACAAAAAGCGTAAAACCAAAAAGTCTTTAAGCTCCATAATGTTTTCATGGCCCTGCTTTCTCGCTTACGTATGCGTGGGCCTTAGTGTTCAATCGAACCGCTCTACGAAGCCGTCGGTTTCGTATACCTGCGCCCTCGTACGATTCCGTCGGATTGAGTGGCGAGTGAGACAGCAGCTTCTTGAAACCGTTCTTCTTCAGAAACCTGCGCAGGCACTTGCGGCTGAGCCGCATCCTCCCGGCGGACGCATTCGTTGGACAAGAGCGGTGGCGTAGTCCCAGATGTCCTTCCAGAGGATCTGGACTCCCAGTTCATGACGGTCCTTGACGAAGCGGAGGACCAGGGACTCGATGTCACCCACACCGAACGCACTCTTGGAGTCGGGAAGCGTACCATCCGCCGAGATTGTTATCGCGTAGGTTCACGCCCGGTTCAGACATGGAGCTCGTGGAGGTGTCGGGAGAACCGGTTCCGAGACCGGATTTAGAGACCATGACCAGGGCCTGTTGGGAATAGGGCCGCGGGATGGCCCCAGTGCAGGACCTGCTCCGCTGACCGAATCGGCCCGGCGGTTGTCTTCGTGACACCAGAGCAAGCTCGGATCACCTGTCGCAAAGGCATTAGCTATGTATAGAAGAATATTAGCACTGCGTTCCGCCGTCGCTGCTCACTGCAAAGTGTATACCCACGCGTGCCGTGTGTACCTCCAACAAAAACTAATTAACCGAGCACCCATCACTTCTAAAGTTATGGGTGCTCAAATCAGTTTAGGATATAAACCTAAACTTTTAAAAAGTCGATATTTTTTTACCGGTAGCATTCAAACCGTAGCTTTTAAAAATGCTACCGGTTTATTGTAACACGTAACTGAAAGGGTAAGCCCAAAAATAGGACAAGTGATTCTGGGAGTGACTGCGGGTGACCCTTGTAGATAACTCTTCAAAACTGGTTGCGGTATTAAAAGACGTCATTAAATTTAAATTTAAATATGGGCTAGTTCATTGATGACTCGAAACTGAGAAAGCAGTGTAACAAGACACGAGCAGGGGGAACGCGGTCACTGACAACTAACAAATTTATTGTAAGAAAAAAAAAACGCTACGCAACACACAAAGCACCAGAACCAAAACATGAAACACGCGAAAGAAATCAAATCTACACCTTTTAATAAATTTGAATCTTTTTTCATGCAAACAGAGCTAAAGATATGACTGACACCCAAGTATCTGATCTTCGCTCTCAATGCCGTATGCGTCGAGCGAATACTTGGCAATGTCCGTTGCCATTGACAAAATTGATGAAGAATTGTTCTGTCAAGTTTCGAGAAGATAGGAAAACACATGTTAGGGTAAAAGACAAGATAAAGATTGCCAGGATATTACTTGAGGCTCATGGCTCCAAAAGGGAG
The DNA here is from genome assembly GCA_037355805.1 of Ixodes ricinus. Lineage (NCBI taxonomy): Eukaryota > Metazoa > Arthropoda > Arachnida > Ixodida > Ixodidae > Ixodes > Ixodes ricinus. The sequence goes on from JAZHYW010011869.1 coordinate 14,325, forward strand.
ATCACCATCAAAGCTCTAGACCAGATAAGTGTGGTATCCACACTTTAGTTTCTCTGCGTGCAAAAAGTTTATCGGCACGTGCACATGCTCGCCCTTTCTCCCTCGAGTTGTCTCTTTTTCTTTTTAGTAGGCCTATCAATACTTTGTTATTGTGAGGTGTTTTTATTTCCATAATTGGGGGTGGGGAGGGGAAGGAGGTTGGATTGGTTTACGATTGTATCGCGATACCAGGAATACAGAGGAAAACGTATTCCGATACAGAATACAGATACCAATTGAAAAAATATATCGCGATACAGAAATTTAAATACAAGAAGTATTTCTGAAATACTATCGCGATACTGCCCAAACCTGTACAGTGACACTTACACGACATTGTATTAACTTGTATGACTCGTGGCGTCGTCTGTAGTTCATTGTAAGGTAAAACGGAGCACATGAACAGGAGACGTTAGGGAATCTTATGCACCAACCGATGGCAGGCGTGGCGAGGGCGGGACAATAGCAGGGTTGCGTCTAAAATAAAATTAAAGGAAGATCTATTAGGGGATTCTTAGGCAATGCGTTAGCATGACCCATGGGAAACGCCACACATGTCCCCTTCTGGAAACGCTAACGCTGACCCCTTCATTCTTTTCTGTTCTGGCTTTCTCCTTTCCACCAATATAGAGCTTCCTTTATTTTTTTCCCCCGCCCACTTGGACCAGCGCTAGTTCACACTCCATTTTGTAGCACAAACCGAGGCATACGCGCTCCGCACACCCGCAAGTTCCGACTCGCCCCAGCATCAGCGCGCGGATTGGCTTCCGCCTCGTGACGTCACCTCCCTCTCGCCCTTGTCCCCTTTCACTACTTTCCACCTCTCTACGCGGCTCGCTTCCCTTTTCACTATTTTGTCCACAGGCGGACGCCGTCACCTTTTCCCTGTTATGTGGGTACTAATGCTAACGCGTTAGAAGGGGCGAAGAAGTGGAAAGCTAGGTAGCGACATTGGACCAGCGTTGCAGAGCGTTGCGTCTTTGTGCAAGTGATACCTCTGATGTTTGTAACGACACTGCACACCGGGTGATGTTTACACCACGCAACTGAAGGCGGAAATCACCCAACACCATGGTGTTGGGTGGTTTCACCTGAGATTGAACAGTGGGTAAATGGTCGACATTTTTAATCCACTTGATATTTTACATGTCATCGCCCACTTCCGAAAATATTTCGCATACGAAGAATAGTCTTCAGAGACAAAAAGTCGTAGATTATTAACAGCTAGGTTGTCACTGGCTGTTACGAGCACCCCGGTGTCATCATGTTTGATAATAAGTAACTTAAAGGGGCAGTGCAAGGTTTTTGAGGTTTAAAGAATTTACCGTTTGTATTTTTTTATATTGCTTATTGTTCCACAAACTAACGAAAGCATGCTATCCTTCCCCCGAAATACAGCAATGCCACTGCGTATTCGCAAAAAAAAGGTCCATTGTTTTTTTTACGATTGGTATGGATGTGGCTCTTTCCACATCCATACCCACATGGATGACTGCATCCAAGGGCGTCGGGTACCCTGACAGGCAGAGAACAAAAAAGCGGTGAAAACAATTACAGGAAAATTCATTGGTGGATTCTTGGGGAGTCCGTTAGCACGACCCTTGAAAACGCCACACACGTCTCCCTTTGGGAAAAGCTAACGCTGACCCCTTCATTCTTTTCTTTTGGCTTTCTCTTTTGCTTCCTCTATTTTGCCTCCTCTTTTTGGCCTCGTTACGGGGTCAGTGTTAGCGTTTCCCAAAGGGGGACGTGTGTGGCGTCTCCCAGGGGTCATGCTAACAGATACCCGAAAAATCCACCATTAAATTTTCTTGTAATGTTCTTCACGCCTTTTCTGTTCTCTACCTGTCGGAGAACGTCAACGCCCTTGAATGCGATCATCCATATCACTGGTGGAAAGAACCACATTTATACCACTCGTGGAAAGAAACGCATCCATATCACTCGTGGAATGAACCGCATCCATCATTTTAACTATACCACACACACATCACGGCCCACGCACCGCTGCTACGGAAACCCAGAGCAAAGAACAACCGGCGACGGTCGTCAGTTTTGGCGTGCGACGCTCCCATTGGTCCGAAGTGCTGACGTGAGCACGCGTCAACCTCTCCCTCTCTCCCGGCGCTGACAGACTGACAGACACCGCCGGGTTTTCGTCAAAACGAGCCCTTTCGTTTTCGGCAAAGTCACGCGCACAGCTGTCGCGGAGCCAGAGAGGAGGAGGTGCCGCGCAACACCTCCTGGATTACAAAGCCGTCGTGCTGAATGAGATGGCGTCTCAGAAAGGCCAACGCTGGGCACAGATTGAACGCGACGATTGCGTCAACGTTCGGCTCAAACTTGACTCGATGCCGAGCCCTGACGCAGTACTCGTGTCCAATCTATGTCCAGCGTTGGCCTGCTCTGATTAAGCCATCTCATTTAGCACTACGGCTTTGTAATCTAGGAGGTGTTACGTGGCGCCTCCTCCTCTCTGGCTCCGCGACAGCTGTGCGCTGTTTTGACGAAAACGAAAGAGCTTGTTTTGACGAAAACCCGGCGGTGTCTGTCAGTCTGTCAGGCACCGGGAGAGAGGAAAGGTTGACGAGTGCTCACGTCAGCGCTTCGGACCGATGGAGCGTCGCACGCCGCAACTGACGACCAAAAGACACCGCCGGGTTTTCGTCAAAACGAGCGTTCTAATGCTAACGCATTAAAACGATTTATTTGCTGATCTGCAGCTGCGTGTGGCGGTTACAGGAATTGCTGTGTGCCGTACTCTGGGGGATGACGTTTGTAAGTTAGCGATTTGTGCGATTTCGTGCTCAATTTAAGGTCATTTTTTTTTTAAAGCCTGTCGTTTGAGCATAGAGCAATGCGTGAAAAGTCTAGTATTATCCTTAAAATTTATTAAATTGTCGCGGCGCCGTCTACCAAATGTCAACCCCCCCCCCCCCCCCCTCTGCGCAGCCACCCTCCCCGTCGTTCCCGGGTTTGTTTTTTCTGCATCTCAGACAGCATCTTGTTTCTGCGTGCGTGAGCGCACTAACGATGACGTAAAAAAAGAACTCGGGAGCCAACGCAGGAGCAATGATAGAACTGCTTGGTCTACCCAACGGTCTGACGATGTCCCGTTCTGTGCCAAGAGCACATCTTGTGTAAATATTTGTACATATATAGATTAAAAAGCTTCAGCAACGAGCGTCGTCCTCCTCTAGGAGCAGCCAATCTGGCGCGAGCGGCGTTGGCATGCCACGTATCGCCTACCGTTTACAACTACACTATAAAAAGAAGCCCGTGCGTCTACTTTCCCGCACAACACTCGGAGAGCCAATCACCGCAACTTACGGAGGCAGCTCAGCGAATGACGATGTCGAAACATATAAGTCTAGACCAAGAAACGCAGTCGGAGTTGTGACATTAAGCAATGCAAGACGTCACGCTTGCATTTCTTAATGTCACAACTCAGACTGCGGTTTTTGGTCTAAACATATGTTTAGGCATCGTCATTCGCTATGCTGCCTCCGTAAGTTGCGGTGATTAGCTCTCCGAGTGTTGTGCGGAAAAGTAGGCGCACGGACTTTTTAGAGTGTACGCCACCGGCCAGGCGGGCTGCTAAACCCAGTGCCCGAAGACGCGACCGCAAGCAACAACATCGAATTAGACGCACACGACGATGAAGACCCACGCGCAACAGCCAGGACCGAACGCACAGAACGATCCAAGCAAGCATCATCGAAGTAGCGAGATACCGGAACGTTTCACGTGCAAGACAACTGCGGAGCAGTTTGCTATGCATTTCTTCCACGGCATCCACGCGTTGGTGAAGGGTTGACGCACAAGCGTTGAACACGGGGACGACTATGTTGAAACGCAGCAAATTGATTTTAATCCTGTATATTATTATGCAGATAAAAAAATATACTGTGGTTATGACTACTTTTCACGTGAAACATGCTTTGTCTCGTCAGGGGGCGTCTAGAAATTTGTGAAGCCGAAAAATGAAGCCGCCGATTAACTTGATGCTGATTGACTGAGCCAGTTGATGACGTCACACCCCCTAGCTCGATGCTGGTTGGACGGTGGTTGCCCAATCATTCACGCGCCACCACTCACCCGCCAGAGGGTGGTTCGATGTCGTCGGAGAAACATTTTTGGCTATGGAGGGTTCTGGAAGAGCGCCAGGGCTTTAAAACCCGGGTTAGCGCCGGTATCTCCATTCCAGGAATTGCCATCGAGTGTACATGCCACGCGTTAAGCCAGTCGCTAAACTAACCGAGGAAGAGAGCGTAGACGTCAATCCCAGAGGAATCGGTCTGAAAATGCATAGCAAATTTCTGGGCAATTGTGAATTGAGCGTGAAACAGCAAAGTATCGCCAAAGTAAACATGCCACACGTTTCACGTGCAACACGATTGCCCAGAAATTTGGCATGCGCTTTGTTTTTAGTCTGTCTCGCATATCTGCATGCGCATACAACAACGTGTTTTTTTTGTTTTGTTTTTTTACAAATGTACATATCGCTTGATATTTTTCACCTGTGGTGCCCGAAACTTGGCCGTTTGTAAATGAAAATTTTCTAGGAAGCGTGAAATTCTGAGTTTTCTCTATGTATTATATTCAACCAATATTACTCGCGTTGAGGTAATCCGTGATCTAGGCGTTTTTATGGATCCTGCAATTAATTTCAATCATCGCGTGACTACAATTACGAATGCTTCCTTTAGAGTGCTGGGAGCCATTACACGAGTGACACGCGGTTTTTCTAAACCACTTTGTATTTTACGTTTGTTTTCTTCACTGGTGCGTAGTCGTGTTGAATATGCCTCAGTTGTCTGGAACTGTATTGGAGTGTCAAATTCAGGTGTAATTGAGAGTGTTCAACGTAGATTCGCTCAAAAGACACTTTTGGAATCAAGTTTTTCTTGAAGGAACATAAGGTGGACTTTCCTCTTCGAGTAGTGGTGAATGAGAACGGCACTTGGCAAAAAATAGTGTCGTCCTTTCTTCAAAAGGCCTTGAGTGGTTTAGATGTCGGAAGTCCATTGACCCTACGTTGCTCAGATGACCTAGTGACGGAATTGGAGCCTTTTCATAGTAAACACTGCACTCTTTTCTCGATGGATATCAAAGACTTGTATTATTCACTAGAACCCAAGACGTTACTTGAACGCGTAGGTCAGTTTCTTGAAAACAATCTTGTTAGATTCCAGTCACATTCTGGGATTGGGGTAGCCGACTTCCTTAGGATTCTTGAACTGTATTTAAAGGCAACTGTGGTTCAACACGGTAATCGAGATTTCATTCAGAAACGTGGAATATGCATAGGTTCGGCAGTTGCTCCAATATTGTCAGAGATTTATTTAAGTTATCTAGATCTAAAGCTCCATGATATCATCCGGAACCGTTCTCCTAGCGACGTTCTTGTAAGGCGATACGTTGACGACCTTTTGGTTTGCAGTACTGATTCTGGTTTAGCGGCATCACTTGAGAAGGCTGCTCTTAACAGTTCTCCAGAATTAAAGTTTTCTGTAGATAGACCAGAGGGGGTACCTTACAATTTTTAGACCTACAGCTGAAACATCCATCTAGTTTGTGCTGGGAATACGGCAAGCCAAATGCAAAACCTCTCCTTCCATTTCACAGTTGTCACTCGAAACATGTAAAGGCTGGCATAGTACGCAATTTGGTCAATAGTGCTCTGAAAAAATCATGTTCCCACTTTATTGAGTCTGCTCTCAAGCGCCTGTTTGACCGTTTTAAAGCCGCTGGGTACCCTCAAGATTACGTGTTCAATCAGTTGTTGTTTCTCATCTCCCTCAAGAAAAAGTGCCAAAGTGTTCTTCAACCCACTAAGCGTGTAGTTCTTCCGTTTTTTCACCAGATTTCGCATAATCTTAAATCCATTGGTAATAAGTATGGTATTAGCACGGTTTTCAGCAATGATTACAGACTGAATCGTTTGACTCCGTTTGCTTCCGCCAGAGCAGGATGCACTAAAAAACACAAGGAAAAAGAGGTCAGTTGCGTGTCGGGAGTAGTATACAGGATCCCATTTGATTGCGGATTATGCTACATAGGACAGACCAAGCGCTGTTTAAACGATCGTCTCACCGAACACAAGCGTTGTGTCAAAAACAAAGATCCTTATTCGGAAGTATCAAAACATGTAGTTGAATGCAATAATTGTCTACCTAACTGGGACTCAACAACGGTCATCTTATCAGAAAAGGATGATCGCAAGCGTTTGATAAAAGAATCTATAACAATCATGAATCATGGAAATGCGGTAAATAAGCCATCCCTCACAATAGATAAGGAACAAAGAAAGTTCCTACAAATTTGATGTCTGCGCGTCTTGTCAATTGTTGTGTTGAGGCCTTTGTCCGATTTTAAGTCAATTCGCTTTATTGTTTCCTGGTCGTTTGTCCTTTGCGCCCTTCCTGTTTTTGGGGGCTAATGCACTTTAGTCCTTCTACTTTGCTTTTTTTGTATAAACGAACCCACTACTACTCTGTTCTATTGTAATGCTTGTTTTGTTGTTGTACTGCTTGTGGCACGGGTTTCCCCAATTCTCCTCTCTTTCTTTCATCTCTTTTGTTTTGTGTAGGTTTCTCACTTTCTTTCCTTCGTCTCTTTTGAATTGTGTAGGATTTGACGCCTATAAAAGCACCTTTCGTTGTCAAATAAAATTCAGCTGTGTTTGAGACTTTGTGTTTGTCCGTCCCTTTTTGTAGATTCGTTCGTGTTTTGTTTGATCGTGATTTTCAACCGAATTATTTCTATAGTTATGAGAGAATTTGTGGACTCGTGAAGTTAGACTCGTTGCACAACAGGAGAACAATTCGTGAACTGACATATTTGTATAAGATTGTAAATGGTATAATTGATTCCCCAGAGCTACTCAGTCACATCTACTTGCACGTTCCTCGTAAGTCTTGTAGACTTTATACTTCGTTTTACCCTACCGACTTTTACCATGCTGCACCCATGCCACGCCTACAACTGACTTATAACCATTTAGAACAGATTTGCGGGAATGCTAGTCTTGATATTTTTGATGAAGAGCGTAAATTTCGAAAGTGTGTTGAGGCTATTGTTTTTTCCTAACGTTTCGCTTTTATCCTGTTTAACATTTTACTACTAATTGACTAATTGATAAGTGCACCACTAAAGAGGCGTTAAGCTGTTGGTGGGTCACTGAAAATAAGAATAAATAAATAAATAAATAACTTATAAGGCACTCAGAAATCGGTGCATATATTGTATATACAATATATACGTGGAATAACATTAAGATCTAGAAATGCCGCAAAAAATATCGACGGCGAAAGATGACTGCATTGAATCCGAGAAATTGTGCCCGGAAACTTATTCACCGACGTCATTTTGGCTGCGATATTTTCCACATAAAGAGAGCGATAGTCCCCGGTTTTGTTCCTCAAAACGCCAACCTCGTCGTTCTCGGGGCACAATAAATTACAACGCTTGAAAGCTTCCAACAAAACGGCGCGAGGAGATCAAGTGCCTGCGCCCAGTTCAGCGGCAGAACGGCAGAAATAATTCCGGATTATATCGGAGAGCGATCAAGATGCGACTAGCATAGCGTGCTAATTTATGAAGCCCCACAATCACTCCTCAGTCGCTTACCAGCAGCCAGCTGCCGGATGATATTAGGCCGTTGGAAAGGCTGCAAGCCTTCGAAGATGGGCGGTGGCATCTTTCAGCTTCGTAAGGCGTCACACTCTTCGCAATGAAACGTCACATCGGCCAGGCCTTCCTCTTCCCAGCAGGGGCGCTCAAATTACCCGCAGTGTCAAAGGACGGCGGCTTCCAGACTGTCGCGTCAGTGTGGAATGAGCGAGCGCGTAGCGCGTTCCAACGCTCGCGGAAGTCAAGACATTTTGTTTTCCCCTTCTTCCTTGTGTAGCATGCCCGATATTTGTTTGTGGTTGTTGTGAATGCCAGATGTTGTTGTTTGTCTCATATATGTTTTAGAGCCGGACACAGGTAGGGTGGAGACATCCTTTGCTGCACTGAGTACCGCCACGACGTGCCGCGAAACAATAAAGAAATGACATAAATGAACATTAGAGGCAGAAACTCTCGTCAAAGCACTGTAGGGGTGTGACCATTAAATAACACTACAAGTGGGAAAAGTATAGTTTATCATTGAAATGTTAAAACTGAACTGTTATCCTCTTCACCGTGCTCCCCTCCCGTGTTTATACACCGTTGCGTACGGATTTTCCGGAAACAGTGCTGGGCAGGTCATCAGCAGCGCAATCAGCGCCGCCGTTTTCTCTTTTCCCTCGTCCCCAAGCGTTCAGCGCATGCGTGAAGCCGTCATGACTTTTGTTCATAGGATGCAGGTGGCAGTGCACGAGACGGCTCGTGCCGTTCCGTTCTGTGGACGCACAGAGCTCCAGCGAGGTTGTCGCACGTGCAGAATACGTTCCCTCGATACATTGCGGCAGCGGTAGCATATAGCCAAACTAGCTGGTGTCATCGGTCTATGCGACGAGGAACTGAGGGAGAGGAGGAGACAAGAGGGGACGTCAGAACGCCGAGCTCTGGTTGGAAGGATTAGAGGGTACACGACACCTTGCGGTACACTGTTACGTCACAGTGCACTCGCGGGAACTTTGAATTGGGCCTCGTATTTCTATGTTTTATAAAAAATACTACGCAACTCTAAGTGAATTTTTTTTTGTAATGTCCTGATATGCCATTTCAACGCCTAGCATGAAAAAAAATGATTTTTGGCGTTTCAGAGGCTTTTTAAAGTCAAACATATATATATATATATATATATATATATATATATATATATATATATATATATATATATATATATAAACATACAGTGGGATGATATATGTGCTATAAATCATACAAAACAAAGGGAAAGCGAAAAGAAAAAGGAAGGAAGGATGAGAAGGATCAGGATGGGAGACTATGTATTATTGCTGAGGACCTAATATGCAAACCCTTATTTTGGTTTTGAAATTTCGAGGCTAGTGACAGTTAGTAATAATGTCTACCGTTTCTGGGAATCTATTTAAAATTTAGGAACAAAAGTTGAGACCCATAATTTGTGCTAGTTGTTTCTTGAACATATTTTTCATGACGTAAGACTAAGTTATGGGTTGTGGTTTTCTGCGATAATTTTCTAGAAATAGAGACTCGCTGTTTTTAAATTCTGTGTAAATTTATAGAGCCACTCTCAAGTACTAATGTTGTTGGATGGAAAGAATATTGTGCTCCAGAAAAGAAGCAGCAGTATGGGCGTAACTATCTATGCACCAGATAGCTTTCTTCTGTAGGACTAGTAACGTGTCAAGGTTAGTTCCTGTTGTTTTTCCCCAAATTAATAAACAGTAGTTAAGATGGGAGTGTAACAATGCATAATAAATGACGTTTTCTTTTAGCCAACAAGGCAGGAGTAGCCTAAAGGCCGGTTCACACACACAGCGGAGCGCTAAGTTAGCGCTACGTGAGCGCTCGAAGGAGCGCTCATGTGGCGCTTCCTAGCGCGTGACTTTGTTCTAATATAGCGCATGATTAGCGCTTTGGTAGCGCCTTGTTAGCGCTCCGGTAACGCCTTGTTAGCGCTCCAGTAGCGCCTTACATGTTAGCGCTTCAGTATAGCGCCGTGTTAGCACTCCAGTAGCGCTTCTTGTACCGCGGTGCTGCGAATTAGCGCATGCACTGCGGTTCCGGTTCCTGCGGTTTGGTGTGCACAAGCAGCACCATGGCGGACATGTGGGACGCTGAAATAGAAACGCGAGAAATGCTCTTACATACGCGATTAGTGCATATGTGTGTGGGCGACTTAACTCCCAGAAGAGCCTTCTGGGTGCGCGAAATCTTGCGGCACCGAGATACCGGCGGGTATCCGGCGAACCTTGTTCCCATTCTGAGTGACCGAGACACATAGCTCTTTCGAATGTGATTATTTTTTAACTGCGTGTGTTTGAAACCAGGGTCAAGCATATTAAATAGAAAGAGATGGATCGTACCCAACCAATTAGTCGCTCAGAGTCCATGACTCTGGATCGCCTGCCCGACCCTTTGCTTGGAGAGCGGCTCTTTTACTTCCTCTTCTTTCAATGCCAAAGGAAAAACAACAACAACGGAATCGCCTTGCACGCGCTGTTCCGCAGCAGCATGCACGGCACAAGGAGCGTGAGAGCGCTAGCAGAGCACTTCTGAAGCGCTAACAGAGCGCTGCTGAAGCGCTAACCGAGCGCTAACCGAGCGCTACGTCACGCGCTAGGCAAGCGCCATGAGCGCTCACGTATAGCGCTAACTTAGCGCTTCGCTGTATGTGTGAACCGGCCTTAACTCTACTCAAAATGCCGATAGATTGGGAAATCTTTGAACGAAGGTGTTCCACATGTCGAGACCAAGTTAAACTCTCATCAAACCAAATACCAAGAAATTTATGCGACCTAACGTTCTCTATAATTGTACTTCCAAACTTTACGTTTATTTGATAGTTAATAGGTTTATTTTTAGGCTTAAAAATAATATATTTTGTCTTGCCAGTGTTCAAATGAAGTTTGTTGGACTGTAATCATAGCGATAAATTATTTACCCACTCATTTGACATAGTTTCTAGCTTTATTAGGTTTGAATCAGAAAAAAAAATACATTCGTGTCATCTGCGTACAAAATAATATCTTGTGTATGTGTCAGATTTACAATATCAGTATACAAAAGAAATAACAGTGGACCAGGAATAGGACCTTGTGGTACACCGTCAGTAATTGTTTCAAGCTGGGAACGCATGCCATTTATGAACGTATATTGAGAACGTGCCGATAAGTAACTACGAATCAGTTCCAATGCAGTGCCTCTGATTCCATACATTGGCAATTTTGTTAACAGAATATCGTGCTTTGATCGAGTAACGTTGAACTACAGTGTACTAGAATACAGTATAATGTTGGGACCGGAGCGGCTCGCGTGAGGCGTGTGCTGTAGATCGCGATAGGCGTCGACACCGGCGCATCGGCAGGGTCAGTATGGTGGTGGTTGTGCGCCTGCTCCGCGTGCACGAGCACGCGCGGCTGCATGTGCGGGCTGCAGCGACTTTCCTCTGCCCTGTCGACTGCAGCGCCGCATTATTGTCTACAGGCGCAGCCTCAGAAGCTTTAATTGCCAAGTCGCGCCGGTCCAAGCCAGAGCCGTATACGTAGAGTTTAGCCATTCATTGGGAAGTATAGGAGATAAATAAGGAGGCGCCATTGGCCGAAAGCGGGCTGGGCGTGTTCACAACAGTGAATGCGAAAAAAATTCACAACTCTTATGAGTTGTGAATGCTTTCGCATTCACAACTCATAAGATGCTTAGGTGTACCTCGAGCACTCTCAGAGATAGGGGGTGTACAGGGGTACACCCCTTGTCCCATATGTAACATCCCAAAACTACATTTCGACGTTCTGTCCACCGACGTCAAGCTAGCGATACCAACTTTTACAAGCGGCTTGATAGTCGAGCGATACAACTTATTAAAATAGCTAATGTACTCATTAAAGGCTACAGTAAGACAATAAAGTGTTTTTTTGGCCCTGCTGCAAAACCTCAGTGATTTTGTTTTGTATTATTTATACGCACATTAGCTATTTAGTACGTTATAAACTTATAACTTATATCCAACAGCTGTCAAGCCGCTCGTAAAAGTTGGTATCGCCAGCTCGACGTCAATGGACAGAACGTCGAAATGTAGTTTTGGGATGTTACATATGGGACAAGGGTGTACCCCTGTACACCCCTATTTCGGAGAGTGAGCCTTTTCCGCTTGGGCCCTCTCCGCACGAAAGGGTGGCCGGAGAAGCGTTCGTGCGCTTCGGGATCCCGGAGGCCATGATGGAATACGTCTGTTTCGAAGCACAGCGTCTAGATGGCGCTTCACCGTACTCTATGGAACACAGTATTGAAACGAATATATAGATGGCGCTTCAAACGACGGGAGGCGAGACTGAAGGGAGTTCGACAACTGAGGTAATCTAGTAATGTTAATCCAAGCGTACAGGGTAGGGCTTGACGTTAGGGGTACGCTCCGCCGGCTCATTTTCAATTTCGAGCCGTGTACAAGGATAGCATTTCTTGCCCCGTAACGCCCACTACAAAGTTTTTTTTATAAAAATTTCGCGTCACGGCTAGATTATAATGAGGTCGAGCGTCAATCTTATAACCACGTTATGCCTCTAGACATAGGCTTAAAAAGTAAAGTTTTTTTTAGTTAACTGGCTAAGTAATTAACCGGTTCACGTCTTTGTGAACTGCCCATGGCCACCAACTTATCCCCAGGGCTACAAAAACTAATGCAAGATTTTTTTTCATTATGGTTTTATTAAAAATGTTACCCTGTGTATCTCTCGTTTATATGTAGTGGCTGTGGAATTAAGTTAGTATATATTCGTAGACATCTCTAGACAGCCTTTAGTGACTCGTACTGAATTTCCTGTGGACGCCCAATTTTTATCTACTGCCTCTTTTTTGTCACAAACAAAGCGCACACGTTCGTGCTCCGTTTGTTAATTTATCTTCGAAGTGGTTTCAAACAGAACGACGACTAAGCAGCATTTGGACTTTCCCAATATAGATTGAGCACAAACAAGTTGTGATTATAGCGAGGCGTCAATAACAAACCACTTGAAATCTGGTGGTGAAAGTCTCGAAGCTTGATGTAAATAAAGACACTAGATACGTACGACATGTTCAACTGTAAGAACAATATTATCGTCAAAATAACAGTAAAGAAAGATAATCTGATGCCCAGTCGTGGGGAGACTCGAGTGGTGGTGACTCTCAATGCATGATGTTTCGCGTAGCCGCGGTGCAAAAATAGAAACGAAATATTTATTCATTTATAAATACTGCAATCGCTGGTTGGGATTCTAGCAGAGCTTCAATAATGAGAACCTATTATTTAACGAGTAAAAAAATCAATCATTATTTTTTTCGCACATGATGAAATCTGTACAGCAACTCATTCCCTGGCTCGATTATCTGGCAAATGTCGCAGCAGAGCCGCCCCTGATCTAACAAGAGGTCGCGCGGAGTTTACCTGGTGACCTCGGAGGCCATCTGCACCACACGCATGAGCGACTTATTCGTCCTTCGAGAAGAAAGTTTGAGACGACAAGAAGAATGAAAGGTGTTGTCATTTTAAGAGACCGGTGCAGATAAGAAAGGTTGTGCAATCGATGGCATCTACAGATGCAAAGACGCCGACATTAAAGGGATACTGAACCGAAATTTGGATTTCGCGAAATAAGGCCGCAGAAGCGTTGAACGGGACACTACGAACTCCAAAACATCACTCATACATCGATATCTCAAACGGATGGCCGTACTTTTGGAGAAGAAGGGCGCGACCAAGCGAGATTTTTGACGTCATTGTCCCCCTGTAAAACTTGAGAATGAGGGGATGCGGCCTCGCGTCTCTCCTCCTCGCTTCGGTTCACCAGCTCGACGGGACGTAGCCAGGAGGAGAGGGAATGAGAATCGTTACGTGACTATTGTCTCGTCTGCCTCGTCGGCCGTGTTCAATCGCGCACTTTTTTTCCCGGGGGATCGGTGGCCGAGTGGGCTAGCAACAGGCCTTCACAGCATAAGGCGATTTCTGCATGGCGGTTCGCCATGTAGATGTTGACACGAGGCCTGTGGGGGAATACTTCTCCGAGTCTGTCCGTTATATTGTCGAAGTTTGGAAGGTTTGATCAAATGTCCCGGAGTGGTTACCAACAATGAAAAAATGTTTAATATACATTTTTTTAACCATGCCACGTCAGTCGGTAAGCGATTGACGGCATTTTTACATTACTGTACTTTTTGGTTGCACTATGTCAATATCGGCAATAAAGACAAAAAAATCGGTGGCCAAGTGGGCTAGCGCACACCAGCTCGGAGCTCGTGGAGCGAAAGCTCGCGCTGCAGAACCTGGGTTCAGTCCCCACCCCTGCCCGTTTCGATCTGGATGAGCCGTTTCCACGAGACGATTGACGTACCCTCCGTGATCGAATTCGGCTACGCACTCGTACTCGTATCTTCCATACCCTGCAGAAAAGCGCGCTTGACCAGGCAGCTGCGGCTTGGCTTAATTTGGAATAAAATGATTGAAAACATTTTTATTGACAATAATTCTTTTGAGGAGCATGCTGGTGCTGTAAGCACGTTGAATTCTACGGCTCTGGCAAATTTAATCAAGATCATGCGAGATGTTCCCTTGGCGACGTTTACGGAACGAAACGCACAACTAAAATCGGTCCGAGCAGGCAGTTCTCAGCGTACGCTATACTATTGCGCATTGCGTACGTAAGAGCCAGCAACGCTACACGAAAACTGTCTAATGTCGGCGTGTAAACACGGTAGGTTTGGGGAAATGTCACACTAAATTTTCGCAAGATCGAAGTTAGTTTTATGGAGCACTGCATGCGAGAACCGGCTTTCCCACGCTGCCATGCTGCCACGCTGTCATGACGGCGAAGCTTCTAATGGTGTATTCACACGACGGAGATTTCTTCCACAGAGAGAAGCGAACGTCATTGCGCTTCGAGGTCAGGTGCGCTACGTCACGGATGCTTGCTCACCCCCGTACTCCGCCGAGAAGCGAGGATTGCCCCATCGTTACGGCAAGAAAATAAGATGGCGTCGAAGAACAAGTTCGATAGAGTGTGCAAAAAGCATGTGGAAAGCTTGAAGTCGTCGCCTTCTTACACCAACAGTGTTAAAGTGGACAATGTAATTTGGCTCTGTGTACTCAGACGACGTAGATTTTCTCCAGGTAAAGGAATATACGTCACCGTGTCTTGGCTCTTGGGGTTACGTGGGTCACGTCACCGACGCTTTCTAAATCCCCGTACTCTGCAGGGAGCCGATGAAAATCTGTTCCTTTCCTATACAGATTGTCTTATCGCTACGGCGATAAAGGAAGATGGTGTCGAACGATGAGTTCGATTAGTTTTTTATGTTCGCGAAAAGCATGGCGGATGCTTGAAGTCCCTGCATTCTCAGCCAACAAAGTCAAAGTTGAAAGTCTGACGGTGCTTCTATTTCCGTCGATGAAAGAAAAAATAATCCATCAGACTGTAAATGTTATCGCTGTTGGTGCAAGAAGGCGACAACTTCAAACTTCCACCGTGCTTTTTACACACAACATCGAACTTTATGTTCGATGCCATATTACTTCCTCGCCGGAACGGTGGGACAATCCCCAGCTCTCGGCGGAGTGGCGTAGTACGGGGATCAGCAAGCATTCGTGCATGACGTGGCGCATGTGACTTCGAAACGCGATGATATCCGCTCCTTTCTGTGTAGAAAACCTTCTTTGTGCTCATGCACCGTAAGTAATTGGCTGTTAGATGTTTAGGCAGTAGAAAGTTAAACTACCCCAAGGGAAGCGCCTGGCGTCTCCGACGTAGGCGAGAAATTTAGCACGCCGGCACGATGCTCATCCAGATCGAAACGGGCGGCGGTGTGGTTCGAGTCGATGATTCCTGGGTTCTGCGGCGCAAGTTTTCCCTCCGCGTTATTCTCCTGACGTGTTTTGGTTTGAAGACAAGTGTGCTAATGAACATGCGCTTGACTCGTTCAGCAGTTGGAAGAACAATGGCCGGGCTAGAGTGAACAGGTGCGATCTCTTACGGCCTTTGCACGGGGAGTAGTTGCCACATGCATGCGGCGGCAGCTCGAAGAGATTGCTGTAACCGTTTACCCTTCCTACAGCGCTTTAATTCCTTCTGAGAGGCACTTCCTCCTCACCATGTTGTCCTCTTTGCTCCGGAGTTGAGCTGGAGAAGTTTCTAGAGTAATTAGGTCCGCAGGTCATGAGACGGGCTGCCTGCAGGGACTTATGCGGAACACCTATTTCTCTTCGTCTCCTCAAGAAACGAGTTTGTATAAACAAGCACTTAATTATCGTATGCCGAAATTTAGTATTTCAATCGGCTCACTACAGTTATTTCAAATAAGTATAATGGCACATATTTTCAATCGCAGTGGTCGGGGAAAAGTTGTTCAGGATGGCTCATGCGGTGTTGGGCATAGTAGAATGTACGCGCCCCCAAGCGGCTAAAGAAGTCCCAATGCTCCTAGGCGAGAGTGAAGGCCGCAGGGAAAACCGCTCTCTAGCCCAGCCATAGAAGAACATGGCCGGGCAGCACTGAGCATCTCGCTTGATTTTATTTCGCAACACTGATTGTGGGCACTTCCAAGAACGAAAGAGAAGCGCGAGGAAACTTCCCGAGTTGTGATTTTGGGCCGGTTTGCTAGAACAGCGTCTCAGCTGAGACTGGATGAAATAAAGCTCTGCAAAGGCTGGGGCGGGCGAGCGTCTTGAGACGCGGCTCGAGTCCCGCTCAGCTCGTGCGCTGACTTTAGCAGTGCTTTCTTTCCCCAGTCTCAGCTGAGACGTCGTTTTTAGCAAATCGGCCCTGGCTGCTTATCATTAGTTGCAAAGGACAAGAGTCATGGTGGGTGTAAAGCGCAAAGTGGAAGCTTGGAGTTGTCGCATTATTAAACCAACCCCGTGAAAGCTGATCGTCTGACATTAGTCTTATTTCAATGAATAAAATATAAATTAATTCAAACAAAGACTACCTAGTGAGGGTTTCGCCCATATGCAACGCTTTTGACAGCGCATTTCACGCGAAAATGTTTTATTAGACCCTTTCCTGAGCGTCAGATTGCAGCCACGATGACTGGCTTTTTGTTGCCTTACCGTGAGGCTCAGTCACTGCGTTTTAGACATAACCGTTTACGTGAGTTGTCTACGAGTAGAGTAACGTTGAAACTGAAGATCTCGAATTCCTGCACGATGACGTAAAGAAAACAACCGGCGCGGTTGGAACGCTGAAACCTTAATAAATGTGTCTGTTTATCTTGAAGTGAAGCGGAAGAAATTCCACTTCGTCGTCGCTGTCATATGTAGTTCAATATTTGCACCTTTCGTGGTGTCGGAACATGGCGGGCACTATGGAATAGCTTATTTATAAGCACTATACTTTGTTTCACTTTATGATGTACCACAGGAAAGGCTACAAGCGCGAGCTCCTTGCTCTAGGGCACATCTCGGCTATCGGCGGCACAAGCTCGTGTACATTAGGGGCAGCTGCCAACACTATGAGCTCGCGCTTCTGGCCTTCTCTGCGGTACAACATAAGGTGAAACGGAGTATAGGTGTTTTCGAGGACTTTCTTCGTAACCCTTGGAACGCGCTTATCGCCTCTTTTTTTCTTTTTTCCGCAAGACGAACCATGATTTACCGCGAGAGCCAGGAAGAAGCGCGAGAAAATATTCGAGACAAGAATCCTCTGCGTCAGGGACAGAATCAGCGCCACTTTTCCTGAACTTCTCAACCCTCAATTTCAGCCACCTTTCAAACGATGGCGCAAGTGCGCGTCGTCTGCTACAACATACGCCCTTTTTTTATATATTTAGGACAATTAGCAGGCTTTCAAAAAATTATAATCACGGAAAGTTATTTAATTAGAGCGAGAAAAGCTCTAATTACAAGACTCGTTGTTTAAATAGCTGTCCTCTTCTCTGAAACCGGCTTCTTGCGTACGGAGTCGAGCTTTAAAATAGTCCCATGATTTAAAATTATTTTAAACAAATCTAAATATGAACACAACCAAACCAGCCTAGTTCCTCTAGCGATACAGTTAAAAAAAATTATATCAGATGCTAGAATTCTACTTGTATTTGAGAAAACCAAAAACGCGTGAGGGGAATGTTTTTTTTTTCTCATATGGAAGTGGCGTTTACGTAAAAATTGCTGGCGCTGCACTTCTAATATTTATATTTTTTTATGCTGAGTTCTTATGTTTATTAGGAGGATGCCCTTAAATGTCACTGCTGCGTTAAGGCCCGTTCACAAACTTGCAATCGAGTACAACCGAACGAGACAAGACCGATTTTTAAAGACCCGTTGACACACTTGCGACTCTTTAGAACCTTACGACGAGAGAGCACACTGACACGCTGGCGCCATCTATGCTCTAACCCTGGAACTGCATTTCACTAGAGCGAAGGTTTGGTGCTATTTGTGAGGTCAAAGGTGCGTACTAATGAGAAATGTGCATTTATAACATTTGTCAAAAGTTTTTCAAGCCAAGAAAGTAAGAATGATGCGCGAAAGAAATAGAAAATATACGGGACCGCCAAGTGTTCCACTGCTACCCGATAGATGGTGCCAGTGTGTCCTCTCGTCGTAAGAGAGTTTAAGAGGTTTCAAGGCACTCGGTTCTAAGAAGTTGCAAGTGTGTGAACTGGCCTTTAGCCTCTTACTGCCGGATGCACTGCTGCGGGGGTGGTCGTAAGCCGTCACAAGAGGCTTAAAAACCGGCCTTGTCTCAGTCGGTTGGGGTCAAACGCAAGTGTGTGAACGGGCCTTTATGATGAGGAACTGAGTTATGACATTTCAAAATCGTATAAAAAGGGCACTTTTTGAGTAACTATTAAGCAATGTGAGTGTTCTAATTAAAAAAGAAACAGAGGTATAGAACCACACGAGTCCTTCATCTATCGATTAAAAAAATGAGAACGCGACTCGGAAACATTAAAAGTCTAGAAACTTGGCATACGTGGAGACATGCCTTTGAAAATATCAAAACTTGCACTTTTTGTTCTTGTTTTTGATTGTGCAGTAGAGTAGATTGTTGGGCTAGTTGGTTTTGGGACTTGAGAACATTTTAGCGCTCAAACACAAGGACAAGTAGAAGAGAAACAGACACCACAGTGCGCTACTAACAACTCGGAGTTGTTAGTAGCGCACTGTGGTGTTCGTTTCTCTTCTACTTGTCCTTTGTGATTGTGCGTTAAGTTTTGACAACTGTATGTCACATTCTGCGCTAAGACACTGATGATGAATCGGCCATTTATTTACAAAAAGAACGAAATACGTAGCACGCGCACAAGCGTGACATTTGCACCGCAAACAGGAGCGTTAGCACAGCTGCCACCGGTATTATGTTTGGGGCCATGGGACCGCCACCTAACAAGAAACGCTTTGAGTGGCGATGACCCGTCACCGCGAGCTAGGTGTCTTCTGGACCCAAGATGGCGTCTGCGCTCCCAAACGCAACAAGACATAAAAGTTTCGTCAGCATAAAGGAAAGGAATGCAATACTCTGGAAACCTATCAATGCTCGACGTCAACTATTTCGTGCTAAATTGCCAAGGCCAGCGCAATTTTCCAGCGCGCAGCCCGCGCTGCTGTGAAAGTGTGAAAGTACTTGGCTTTATCTTGCGTCTCTTTCGCACCGCGCGCGCAACTGGCTTTCACAGGATTGGAGTACTGTGCAAGCTACGCTAGCCTATGGTGACGTAGCACAAAATAGTCGACACCGAGATAGGCCTAAAAAGAAATTGTACAAACGTTTGTTATCGGCGGGCACGTACAACACGTTGATAGGGCGGGCTCTTTTATCGCCGAGAGCGGTGTGGAGACGGATAACACGCACGCCCTTCGGCGTCATGTGCTTTTTATAGGGTGGGAGCACTGTGGATGCTAGGGTAGGCTTGGCAATGTAGCTCGAAATACTTGACGCCTCTCTACCTCTACACTTCCCGCTTTACATTACTCCCGTCATAACAGCGACTGAACAAAAATTAGGTTTAGCGGAATTCGGAATTCTCAGCTCTGGAAGGTGATTTTGAAATTAAGCCTTCGCCGCTTTCGTTAGAAATTTCAGGCACGTTGTCGAAATTATGCAGTTGTTTGTATGTTGTCGAAACCAACAGCAATGCTGGCTTGTTCTGAACTACATGCCGAAACAAAAAAGGGGTGCTGACAATAAGAAACAAAACTCGCTGGCTCCAGCCTTGGCAGTGCATTTTTTAGAGGCTCTTTTTAGTTCATTTCGTTTATCCATTTCACTTATTAGCCAATCTATAATAGGTGGCATGGATATATATAGTACTGATCAAGGTCCCGAGTCATATAGGTTTCAGAGTGCAATATAAATAAAAATAATAAAATAAATAAATAAGAGAAATAGTATGAAAAATAACAAGGTTTATACACTTTCATGCAATATATTGTTCACGCTGCACAAACCGTAATCAGTGCATTCTTTTTTGAACGTATCTATTGAAATTACTCTTTCAGCTATTAGAATTTGAGGATGCATGTTCGAATTAAGAATTACTGTTAATGTTTGTTCACCCAGCTCGTATATATGACCTCTAGAATAATCCACACGTCTCAAGATGTAGAGAGTTTCTCTAGAGAGTCAGACCGACTGAGCCAGTTTATCGCAGCCAGCAGATGTATATACGTATAGATGGGGAGAGAGATGAGTTACAACGTATTAGTCCTTGCGCCAAATTACCCAACCACCAATGAGAATACTGAAAACGTAGTATACACGCGCTTTCGTGCAGTTCGAGGTGGGATTTGGTGTCGCTCGCCCGGGGCCCCAGGGCTCAGGCTGTATTCCATGCCCCTATCGCCGAGGTCTCGCTGTTTAAAGTGGAGGCAGGAGAAGACCGAACAGGGAGGGAAAACTTATAGTCTGTTAACATAGATGTAGGTGGTAGGGTAATGGCAAATGCCAAGTCCCGCGTTCCTGTTACCTTAGCGTTTTCTTGGGCCATTTTCATGTTCTAATCTCCTAGCTCACGTGCAACACCTAGACGATCGAGCAACTCATAACGACCGTTTGGTTCCCTCCCGTCCCTTCCCACACTTCTCTCAATAATCTAAAAGGAGAGCGAGGGATTCTCCCGTACACGAGCTCTGCAGGTGTGACACCTGTAGCTTTGTGTGGAAGAGTTCTCAGGGCGAACAAGGCCGCTGGGAGCTGCGAGCCGCACTTGGTCCCTTGAAGAGCCACATACGGCTCGCGAGCCGGGGTTTAGCCATCGCTGATGTAGAAAGTTGCTTTCAAGTCCTTGAGAAGTACGCAACATGCCGAGATTCGAGGTGCTCCCAAAGTACTGGCGTTAAAATTGTCGGTAAGTACCTGTACTTGTTGCCAGGCGCAATAAAGAAAAAAATAGTTGTTTTCTAGGAGGCAATAACAAGTATGACTGGTATCTTGTTTCGATTTGACGTGACTTGTTTTATAACAAAAAAGCCAAGACACAAATTTAATATGGAGGGACAAATTTACGACGAGGTTTCCTATAACCATGTAATGTTTCGAATAAAATATAATCGACATATTTTTATTTGAAACCTACGCAGAGATCAAAATCTGTCCGTGGATTGGCTCACGTGGAAAGATTTTACAAACTCGAGGTTTATTGTCACCTTTGCGCGAACCAGCCCTTTTCTAGAAATGCTATCTTCGGGAAGTTTGCCCGGGACACGTACTGGGCGCACCTTTCGCTAAAGGTATATTCTGAGATGCTTCTCCGCACTCCCTTGCTTGTTCCTATGACGTCTCTGTCTTTAGGGGTAAGCGAATAATAAAACCAGGAAACTGCTATGTGGGCTATTTGGAGGATTTGTTTCTCAAAAATATATAAAAGTAAGTAAAGAGTAAATTCTCGTTTCGCCCCTATCCCCACTTTTGTCAAGTGAAGCCCTCCAATAGCTTACAACAATGACCGATGAATTTATGAATGGAAAAGTCTTGAAAGTCAGATATGCATCTCTGACACAAAAGATCAAAGTGACGACACACTCTAAAAAAAATGGTCGTGAAAGAATTTTTAGGGGTTCTTCGGCTTGTCCATATTTTGAACCCGAAAAAGTTATTTTAAGCACCCCCTAAAAGGGTTCTTCGTGAAAAACGTATACGGAGTTCTTTTAAGCTCCTTTTTTTATACGAAAAAGTCTTTATCGCTCAACTGTCTTTCTAGTGCACCAAGGGCGATAGTGCTTGAGACGAAAACGTTCTTCACGAGATGAAAGAGTTCTTGGGGCGTCAAAAAAACTTTTAAAAACTTTTCTCTTTTTTTTTTGTGCAGGCAACTTTTTTTTAATTCTTACACTGTATGTTACGAAATCTTTCAGTTATACCAGCTCAGTAAACCTTGTGCGGTCCACAGCGGCAACGAACAATATTTACATTAGATGCACAGGAAGTTGAGATGACAAACATTGGGAATAAAATTGCATGACAAAACCACTATTGTTAACCATAGTTTTGTTTAACCCGAGACTGGGGTATTTCGGAAAAGGGACGAGAAGAAAAGAGGCCACAAGGAGGCGACGTCTCAAACACAGCTAAGGATTTTATTCCATCGTATGCATTTTTATACACACCACGTCCACACACCACGTCCCACCTACCAACCAAGTCGACCAATGACAACATAACACCCGGAATACTCTAAGCCAAACATAGGCCCAAAACATTACAAAAGAACAATCTTTCAGCCAGACAAAAGGACAAGATAAGCCTCCGATGGAATAAAATCCTTAGCTGTGTTTGAGACGTCGCCTCCTTGTGGCCTCTTTTCTTCTCGTCCCTTTTCCGAAATACCCCAGTCTCGGGTTAAACAAAACTATGGTTAACTTCCACCAGCTCGCCTGCACCCTTACAATTTTTCCACTATTGTTGGTTGTCTATGAATTTCGATAGCATGATACTCACGACGCAGCTCACTGTGAATTCTTCGGCGCAAACATTGAATACACACTCTATTTTATTAATGGTTTACGACGCAATCATTGACGTCAGAGCGACTGCAGCGCGCCACTTCGAAATTGAGTGATTGTTTCGTCTCTGTGTAATCGTTTAATCTTCTGTCTCTGTGTAATCGTTTAATGTCCAAGGTGTTCCATCACCATCATTGACCATGTACCAACTAGGTCAACTCAAACCAATAATTGCTTCGTAGCTTCGGCACAAATGTGAATATGTGCGTACTGTCGCTCCGTGTACGCGCGGCGCAGGTTTATCTGCTTGCTAGGACGACGTCGAGAACGATGTCCTAGAGGACGACGTCAAAGACGACGTCTAGGACGATCTTTCGGACGACCACAAGAACGACCTCTAGAACGACGTCGAGGACGACGTCCGCCTACGTGCGGCGCATACGCTTGCCGCGCATGCGCACGGCGCATTCGAGGCCAGATACGCGAAGCTGAAGAATGCTGTCGCATTAATAACAAATTATACTACCCGTAATGTATGACAAAACTAATCGACGCTACCCTCCATCCCTGAAACTCATTGGTACTCTTTTAAATAGCCGTAATTTGAACCCTCCGAAGACTCGAACTTGCTTCAAACTTTGATTGTGGCAACGGTACACATTCCATTACCCGGGACTTCCAAAGCATTTGTGAAAGACGGATGTGAGGCAGACAACAACGATAATAGATAACTAAAAGTGAGAGGGAAACAGAGCACGCAGCACTGCATGAGTCATAAGCACGGAGGTGCAGACAGATAGGAGAGAGAGAGAAGCCTGGCAGTCCCTATTTATGAGCCGTGCTTTACTTTCCACCCAACACTCTGCCCGACTCGTCCGTCCAACGCGACCATGTCTCACTACGGAGGTAAGCACTATGGATTTTCAAAAAACGTGTCCTGTAGTGAGCAACCGCAATCCAATTAATGTTCTATTGTTTTGCAGTATTCGACAGCATATATCAATTATGAAGTGTTGTCATTGATAGTAAACAAAAGCATTGTTTCTTTCTTCTATCCTATGTCCCTCCAATGACAATATTTTCTTTTATTAATTATTCTAGTTTATGAGTGTAGATAGAAGTTGTGAATTAGGGGATGAGATTTTAATGTCAATATGTTAGGAGATGGTCCCTCAAAGAGGCAAATGAACTTTCTCACTTGAACGAATCGTTGTTTGAACGTAATCTATTCACCGACGTGAATCACCGAGAGCTTAGGATCGCATACATATATATATATATATATATATATTAGAAACTTTTAAATTACCTGTCGTGAAGTCTGGAGTGATACTCTGGGATACCTGTTATCTTCCTGCTAAGTGTTTTGCGTATTGATAAGTGTTTGTCAAATGGCACAAACGTGTTGTTTCGGGTTATCACCACTGGTCGCTTGAATTATTTTTGGGCAAAAATAAGTAATACTAAAGGAACAATGTATTCAAAAAAAAGTTATTTCTTAAAAGCTTCTGGACTATTTCATGGATGCCTTTAAAAGCTATTCCAAACTATTTTTCTGTAGATATGTTGGAGGTAACGAGAAATCCAGTGAAACTTTAATAAAGGCAGAAATGTTTGGTAAATTAGAAAAAAAACAGCCTGCGCAAGAAATGTGCCAAAACTAGAGACTCTCTGAACAAACCCAAGATTGTATAAAAACAACTTAAAATAACACTGACAGTCACAAAAAAAATTTTTTTTCAGGCGATTCATTATGGTGTCGGAAGACTACCCAATCAATATTTTGCTACAGCGTCACGTATATTTTTAATAACGTCAAAAAACGCAACCTGCTCGAAACCGAAACTGATCTGGGTAGGAAGATGAAATATAGAGGAGAAAGTTACCAAAAATCACGTGGCTGTGCGACTTTTTTTTTTTTTATATCAACGTATTTGGCAACGTTTTAGAAGCCACAAAAAAAATTGGGTGTCTTATTTTCAGTCTATTTTTAGTATTGAGTGTGTGCCTTCGATGACCCACGACTTTGATTATCTTTGGTGGTTGTGTCTGAACGGGTGGTAAAAACCATAGAAAACGGCTCGTGACTACGGAAAAGAGAGTGAGCGCGACTCAAAACGGTCAGTTCTCGATCGACGATTTTCGGGCGGAAAGAAAAAGAATTTCGAGCCGTAAATTGTGTTCTGGGTAGTTGGACTCTCGTATCTCATGTACAAATAAAAACCTTGGCGAGCATAAGTGCCCTGTCAGTGTCCCTTTAAAGAAGGAGTTAAATAACTCTGGAACACGCTACAATTATTTCATTTGTTCAGTGTGGGAGCTGATCGCACAGAAATAATGTGAAACAAACTCAATAGGACATTGGACACTCAACGGGCAGTAAATGTTATCAAAAACCAACATGTGAATGCTGTAAAATAATTTAGTTGTTATCTAGCTAATGATTTTAATTACTATTTTTTTTAAACTCAGTGGAAGATCAAAATAGAACGGCCTGCAAATATATGCATAATGAAAAGGCAGTGTCTATTCTGCCGGCAGATTAATTTTTCCGAAATTCTACCGGCAGTCCCATATCCCGCCTGACGCCTACTATTGGCCCATCGACAGCTCAGGTTAGCTTTTTGTCGCGTCGAAGCGGCGTGTACGAGTTGGGCCCAGGTGTGCTAACATTTTTGTAATGAGCCGCCACAGGTTGCCGCCGCGAAGCGGCGTAAGCGCCGGGGGTCAGGGGGGGGGTTAACACGCATCTCCCGTTACGCGTCCATGAAATGTCCATGAAACGTGTTTCTACGAAATAACGAGAGATTAAGAAAGTGAGTATTCTACCGGCAGTTGTCACGTGATTTCAGACAGCCATTGAGAGGCGAATGCCGGTAGAATTTCGGAAATTATTCTCCCGGCACGTTTCACGTGACGTCAGGCAGCCACTGGGATGGGACTCCCGGTAGAATTTCGGAAAAATTATTCTGCCGGCTCCGGCAGAATGGACACTGCCTAATAAAAATGAGAGCAAAATTTATCTAAGTCCGGTTACTGAAGTTGAAGTAATTCACGCACTTCTGATATCGATCAACTGCAACATTTCTGACGCAGAGCAGCAGAGGAAATGTATTGATGTAATAAGTCGCCATTTAGCACATAGCTTCATCCTATGCTTAAAACGGCAGTTTTTTCTCAACGAATGCAAATAGAAAAATTAGCGGTCTTGCATAAAAAAGGCGATGGAAACGAGATTGGAAATTATGGACCTATATCTATTGTTTCGGTGTCTGAGATCATCGTACGCAGTGGAGTTGATAATTAGTTGCGAAAAAAACATATACCAGATCTGAAAAAGGAGCGCTTGGAACCTTGTGAATGGGAATTTTCTAGAGTCTAGTAGTTCTACGATAGTACACCCGAGACAGATGACATTTAATTATACTTTTCATTGGAATAGATCGATCTCACAAAGCGAGCTCGGCCACGCCACCGCTGCCGCGATGCATCGAGGGAGCTTTAATATTTCTGCACGTGCGACAACCACGCTGTAGGATCCGCGCCTGCAGAGTGCGAGACTGCACGAGCCGTCTCGTGCACTACCGCCGACCTTCTGTAGACTAAAGTTATGGCGGCGTCACGCATGCGGCGAATATTTGGTGAGGTCGGTCTATTATCATACTTCACCACACATTCCTAAACTTTTTGTGAAGTAACAGGAGGAACGAGTTCGTCATCCTGTCAAATTAGCGTGAATGAATGAACGAATTCTTCGGGTAACACACGACAATTCATTTCTAGCTGTCACCTACAGGCCAGTTTGCCAGTGGGTGAACTGCTACAACAACAGCATTCCGTTCAACGCCGTACCAGGAGGCAACGACAGCGGTGAAACCATCTATATCGGCCGCGCTCTACAAGATGGCGACGTTGTGCCGGGAAAAGTGGTTCCATCTCACAGCTGTTGCTACGTGTCCTACAGCGGTGCCGAGCACTGTCATCGGCAGTACCAGGTACGCGCGAAAAGGAATCGACATAATCATAGGCGTGCGCAGGATTTTTCATTAGGAGGGGGGGGGGGAGCGGGGTTTCCCAAAGCGCCCGCCCCCCCCCCCCCCTTCCCCCCGTTGGTGTTTTATGCCGTCGAAAAAGAAACCATACCGCCGGCGCAGTCGCGCCTCGAGTCGGGCCAACTTTGCGCCCCCCCCCTAGATGATTAGAGTGGGCGGCCGCCCCCCCCCCCCCCCCATAATGTTATTAACGCGATAAGTGGCATGCCTCTGCAGGGATGCTCCCTAAAGCCGTGTTAAACCACTGACCACTGAATGTCGCTGCAAACTCGAGAGGGTTCATACAATGTTACGACTATGGCATTTAAAAGACACTGCGCTCTAGTCACGTGGTGATTAAAACACTCTGATCGGCCCTTTTAGCTTTCAAAACGCTGAGGTGCGCCTGCCTAACTACTAGAACATTTGAATAAATTGTAAGGTCCGTTTTCTGGTAGGAAAACTGAACATGCCATGCCAGGGGCTAAGCTTGCTGATAAACTTATTGCCCACTTTTTGATGTCCGGTGCTTCCCTGGCAATGTTATTGGTAGTTGTGATTACGAATCTTACGTCCCACAGGGTATTGAGAGTTCAATATTTTGTTTCCTACTACTGAAACCGAAGTATACAGCCTAATACACAAACTTAAGAATAACAGTGCTTGTGGTGAAGATGGTATAAAATCCCAGCCTATAAAATCAGTTGCTCAGTTAATTAGTGAGCCAATTTCACATATATGTAATCTAATTCTGAGTACCGGAATTTTTCCGAATAAATTAAAGATAGCAAGAGTATCGGTGATTCACAAAGGAGTGTGATAAAAATCACCTAAATAACTACAGACCAATCTCCGTTCTTCCCATTTTTTTCAAAACTCATAAAAGGAGCTATTAATGCACGACTAATAATTTTTTTAAACAAAATAATGTTATAGCTGAGCAACAGTACGGCTTTCAGAAACAAAAATCGCCTAAATTAGCGCTGCTAAACATCAAAAATAAAATAATTTACAATTTCGAGCAGAAGTTACAGTAGGAGTGTTTCTTGACTTCAAAAAAGCTTTTGATTCAATCAAGCATCATATTATTTTCGGAAAATTGTCAAAATATGGAATTAGGGGAATTTCACTTAGTTTAATAAAAATCTATTTATCAAATCGTTCACAATATACAGATATTAATCACGCGAGGTCAAATATGGGTCAAATAGAATACGGTGTCCCGCAAGGGTCCATTCTTGGCGCTTTCTTATTTTTAATCTACTTAAATGACATTATAAGAATACCTCAAACACCAGATATAATTTTATATGCTGATGACACAAACGTATTTTTTTCTGGAACAAGCCTAGAAGTACTTGAGCACGAAACCAACGCATGGCTTGAAAATTTATCATCGTGGCTTAGAGTAAACCAAATTCACTTAAACTCGAAAAAAAAAATAAAGTATATTATATTTCGACCCCGAAATAAATGTATTCAGCAGGAAATTCAAATTCAATTTCAAAGCGAAATCATGGAACGTGTTATATCACATAGGTTCTTAGGTGTTCTGTTTCATGAAACTCTAAATTGGTATTTCCATGTGCAGAGAGTAAGAACGGAAATCTCACGATCTATCGGGATTATCTATAGACTTAAAAATGTGCTGCCTCACTGGGTAAAAAAACAACTATATTATACCTTAGTTCATTCACGTCTTCACTACTGTCTCCTTGTATGGGGGACCACAGTAAAAACAAATATAGAACCCTGCACGTATTACAGAAAAAGGCCCTGCGCTTGGTCGAAAATGCCCCGTACCGGAGTCACTCTGCTCCGCTCTTTAGAAAACATCGAATATTAACTATTCAAAATGTTATAAATAAGAAGTTATCTTTATTAATCTATGATCAAATCAAATTAGAACCAACTGTCTTTTTCAGTACGTATCTTTGGAAAGATCATCCACACAATTTTCGGCACACCATGCTACAGAAAGCAAAAATACGCACAAACTATGGCATGCAAAAATTAGATTGTCAAATACCTGTACTTCTAAATGACCACCCTGATCTCATGACCATTATTCTGGGAGGTATGTCTGTACAAGCTTTAAATAAAAACATAAATGTTTATCTATTGTCCCTTCAAAAATAGCGTTTTTTCATTATTATTATTTTTTGTTGTTGTTGTGCGCGTATGTTGTTTTTTGTGCAGCATTTCTTCGCGGGCTTAAAGGGACGGTGAACCGAAATTTGGATTTCAGAAAAACAGTGCAGGAGATGTAGGCGGGACGCCACAATCCCTACAACACTACTCGTAAGGCGATATCTCGAATGGACGGCCGTATTTTGAGAAAAAGAGGTCGAGATTGAACGAGGCCGATGAGGCGCGTGACGTCAAGATACCTAGTTTCCTCATCTCTTGGCTTCGCTCCCTCAAGGCGGCGAGGCGGAAAAGACGCGAGGCCGTTCCCTCTCCTTCTCGGAGAAACATGACGTCAACAAACCTGTCAAATGCGCCTCCTTTTTTGAAAAAAAAAAAACGGTCATCCGTTTGAGATATCGCTGTATGAGTGATGTTTTGGTGCTTGTAGCATCCCTTTTGCACGCTTTTGCCGCGTGTTTTGTGGAATCCAGATGGCTCACTGGCTGCACTATGTTGTTGTGCTGGCCCCTTTGTTTGCCGTGTTTGTGCAGGCATAAAAACTGATGTGCCTCGTTGTTGTTTGTACAACGTGGGGGACAATCTGGTTTTAGTTCATTGTTTTTTTTCTGTGTATACAGTGTTTTGAACTGCTTATGGGATTTTATGTTTGATCTTTCATGATCAAGTAGTTTTCGTCCTCTGAGTCTCTCATTTTGTCTGGCCGTAAAGAGGGAAAGAGGGGGGGGGGGGGGCTGTCGCCTCTCAGGCATGCCGCTGCCTTTTGTGGCGGCCCCCAGACAACTGTATTCCTCGACGGTTGTCTGAATAAACTTTGATTTGTTTTGATTTGATTTGATTTGATTTGACAGCATGCATGAACAGGCGTCTAACTGCCGTGAAGTCGAACTGGAAAAGCGTTTAATAAAAAGAGCAGATAGGCAATTAGGCAACTTTCTGCAGCCTTCTGAAATAGAGCTTGGAGCTGCGATACTCCCTCATAAAATAAAAGACATGACAAAACTCGTTATCAATATACCTTCGACATTATCAATTCGTTCCGTATCAAACCAATAATCAAACTCGTCAGTGCTTCTGACTTCTTTAAAAGCACACACACAGACACAACATTTTATAAGCCTTGGAAAATATGTGTGTCCCAGTTCAATTTGTAATAAGAGTTAGACCCAACTATCTTACTTCATTTATAGATCGAAAACGTATGTCTTGCATGTGTGACAGGTCATAATAATAGTAGTTGTAGTACTAATTCAAAGGTCGACAGTAGGAGTTGTAACAGAAATAGCTGTTGTAGCGGTAGAAATAGTAGCAATAGTAAAAACAGTTATATCAGAAATAGTAGTAACAGCAATAGATGTATTACCTACCTCGTGCACGAGGTAGGAGAATTAGCGGTAATGGTGTTAGTCGTAGTAGTAGTAGTAGCAGCAGCAGCATTAGGGGCAGTGATGGTGGTAGTAGATAGTTGTTGTTTTGTTATTATAGTAGTAGAAAGTACAATTACTAGTAGTAGCAGAAACAACAATAAATAATAGTAAGTAGCATACCACCAGCAGCATTAGGGGCAGTGATGGTGGTAGAAGATAGTTGTTGTTTTGTTATTATAGTAGTAGAAATAGTACAATTACTAGTAGTAGCAGAAACAACAACAAATAACAGTAAGTAGCATATACCACCAGCCTACAGGCTTCGGAGTCACCTGTGTGGAGAGTCATGTGGTCTGGTTTTGATAAAAGCAGTGGTTTAGTGAACACGGTAATGATGATGGGGTGCGACAAAGGGTGACTCACCACTCACCATATAATAATGCTTAACTGTCATCTTATGGTTGCTTACTCTATCGCCTTGAAGTACTTAGGTGCTACCTATATGCAAACTCTGGGATATATGTGTTTTTTGGGGCGAAACTCGGGCTTCCCATTGTCGTCCCCTCCACAGACGCTGATCTCGGAAGGCAGCCAGTTCGACTGGGTGCCTGCCTCTGATGGACGCCTGGCGAACGGCGCGGTCCAAGGCGGCTCCCTGTTCCTCGGGAGAGCCCCTCTACATCGGTAGGACATTCCACGAGGGCACCCTGACCATTGGCAAAGTCCAGCCCTCCCACCGTTGCCTCTACATTCCCTACGGAGGAGAGGAGCACCGGTACAGCGACTACGAAGTACTCTGTCTGCAAGTCCGTTAACTTTTGAACGCAGAAAAACCAAAATGTCAAGAAGGCGGCTAGTTTTTTGGCTTTGACATGATAACACAAAATGCGTAGATTGCAACTGGCGAGTAAATGATATTTCTGAAGATAATTGCTTCGTGCGATTAAATTCTTTATATAGTTTGGTCCTTCGTATTCAATAAATTAAATGTTGGTCTGAATGCGGTCAGTTCCCCGTGCCCCTATTTGATCTCACCATGCACGAATAGCAGTGGCGTAAGTACCCTAAGGTTGGACACGGAAAAGGGGGGCCGCCGGGTCGACGAGATCGAACGAAGGGCACAGCGGCAAGAATGTTCTCCTCCCAAACGGCTAGTGCCACGGCCGCTCGATCCCCTCGTGTCGAAATACGGGGTCCGCTCGGGCGTCAAAGCCTATAGGAACACTGTAGCCTAGGTATGCCAGGGCTACAGTGGCCTAGAGAGGCGTAATTGGTCCACTCGGCCGCGAAACTGTCCTGGGCAAGGGGACCCGCAAACGTGAAAACATAAAGCAGAGGATAGCGGTGGCCCTGTAGTCGACTTTCCCTGAACAATCTCGCTGGCAGTGAACTGCCAGCGTGTTGCGGCGCTCCGAGTTCGCGGCCTTTCATTTAATTTAAGGAACATCCGCTTTTTGACGGTGCGAACATTTTGCACATACACAATTATGAAGTCTGAGATGAGGAATTAAAACAAAAACGGTCAAGGCAAGCGCAGCAGGGGGTGTATTGACCAGAAAACGCGAGTAGAAACACATTCCTGGAAAAGGTAAAAAAAAAAAAAACATGTGCCAAAGTTTAGAGTGTTTACAGGCACAAGCCCGGCTGGTTAATCCCCTCCAAGACACCACGGAGGTGTCCAAGCGATAGGCTTTCGAAATTCCAAGCTTCTGAACTCTCGTCAGATATCTTGGCAAAAGTGGAAGTGGCAGCCTTGGTGATGGGCGCGCAGGGAAAACGAAGAGGATGGCCTGAATCAGCGCCAGTTCGAAGTCCATCCGGACAATGTCAAACGAAGTGAAAGGTTAAATAGAGCTACCTGAAAATGGTTAAAGGCCTGCACGTAAACGTTGAGGGATTTGCCGGGTAGCAAAAAATAAGTGACATAGAAGCTACACAGCTCTTTCACAATACGCTTATAGTCAACATCTGATAAAACAATGATGGACACGAGAAGAAGGTTCCATCGAAAAAAACTCGTTGCCTCAGAAAACTCGGTGAGTGCGTCGCTTATAGCTAAAACGGACGATGCAACCAACACTGGCTGACACGTCAAAAAAAAAAAAAACTTTCTTCCGTTTAGAGGTTTTAGTGTATGTTGCAGCTAAGTTTACGTCAGCCGTAGTCTTGGGGCAGTGTAGGCTGCATGGTTCTGTCTTTTGGCTATGTAGATCATACTGCACGCACTCTCAAAGGTCGGAAGTTCAGCTAAGACGTCTTCCTTGACCTAACAAAAGACTGAGAGAAAAGAAAAAAAGATAAGTTGAGAAATATTACCCAGGGTACGCTACGCAGCCTCGAGTCCTGTTTGATGCGCGCAGCCAGGAATCGGTGCTCTCTGACCCCTGAGCTGACTGTAAACATTCTCGTTTACCCCGAGGACATTAAGGCTTTCTGCCGACAGCCCAAGTGTGTTCCCATAGACCTCTACGCTCCCTATCCCCCCTCCCCCCGGACTGTTTGTATTCATCATCAGGGATTTTCACACCATTACGTCATTGCCATCTGTACAAATTCATGACTATTCAACCTCGTATTGTGCGGCGTCGCAGACCTCTACGGTATGGGCCATCGTCCTTTCTGCGGCGTCGCAGCTATCCTGAGCCGGAATAAATATTATTATTACTATTGTCACGAATGACAATTGATGAGGCGATGATAATTGAGGAAACTAAACGTTTAATGGGGCTAGCTCGTGCCCAAAACAAAAAGAAAACGGAAGATGACAGTAGACGGTCGCGGGCGTTGATGGCGGCGTAACTAACAGCAGGGTCGTACGCTGAAGCGAGACTCACTCCGCTCGCCATGTGGAGCCCTTACGTACCCTCGTAGGTTTCCGGAACATTCGGCGTAGAACTTTCGACGCGTAGAACATTCGGAACTCGATCAGACGAGAATATTCTCAAGCATACGAGAACGCCAAATTGAAAGATTAAATAAAGGACATTCCGCCGGCGGGAATCGAACCTAGACCATTCGTGCGTGACAGTCAACCACGCTAACCATTTTGCCACGCACGCGCTCGTTCGGCGACGCGCGTGGCAATATTACTCGCGGTCAGCTTTCTCTGGCAATGCAACCAATGCTAGGGGAGAGGGTGCGCCAACCGCTGTAGACGCGCTTTCCTCCTCTCTTCGGATTGCCACAGAAAGTTGACCGCGCTCCGAGCTGGTGTGCGCTAGCCTTTTCTTTTTTTCTTCTTTTTTTTCGGTGTGTTTTTTACTGTTTTGATTCCCAGATTTAAAGGGACCATGAAATTAATGTTGGGCTGGGATAAATGATTTTACATTGGGACTTTACTCATCGCATATCATTTAGTGGGCCAAAAGAAAGAGGGTAGGAAGTCAAAAGTCAGCTTTTCGGTACGAACATTTAAAGAAATAGCGGACTATTTCGGACCTTTTCCCCTTTGAATGCGCTCCGCCTTTTCGCTATGATACATCCGCTCATAGGCGTAGACTTCAGGGGGGCATCGGGGCTCGTGCCCCCCCCCCCCTCCGGTGAGATCCGGAGGGGGGGGGGCGCCGGGCCCGGGCCATGATCCTTACTGAGACGCTGTTTACTTGCCATGTAACGAGCTTCTAGTAGTGGCATGTAAACAAAAAACCGCCCACGTAGCCTTTATTGACAAGATACATGGAAAATGGAATCCCCGCGTGCTTTCGTTAGCTTCATTTGGCTTAATTCAATCTCCAGTTCTGGCGAAAAGGTAACGCGCAGCAACCTCCCCCCCTCCCCCCCGGGGGAACTTCAGCCTGCCCCCCCCCCCCGGGAACACGGGCGCACCAACCGGGGGGAGGTGGGGGAGCAAGGTGGGCGCTTGTCCTTCAGTCACGGCCGCTGGATCTTTCCGCGCGCGGAAAGAAGATCCAGCGGCCGTGCTTCAGTTCTCAGAGTGGGGGGCAAGGTATGTGTTGCCCCCCCCCCCCCTGAAACAGCCACCACTGGGCACGACAAACACTGGCCGGCGTCGCTCAAGGGATACCAAGGGCACCGCCCCCGGCCCTGGGTGTGGGGGGAGAGGGGTCTGGTTTGCCTCCCCACCCAAAACTAAAATGGTACGCCTTCGCCCGGGAAAATGGAAAGTTACGCCGCCGCATCCGCTGTATACCCAAAACACGTCAGCGGTACCCGAAGCACGTCAGCTGAGCCCAGCTCACGCATTGGACACGAGAACTGCTTCACTCGGACGTATGCGCTCGTCAACAATCAAACCGTCAAAA
Organism: Ixodes ricinus; assembly: GCA_037355805.1. Taxonomy (NCBI): domain Eukaryota; kingdom Metazoa; phylum Arthropoda; class Arachnida; order Ixodida; family Ixodidae; genus Ixodes; species Ixodes ricinus. Next base: position 48,718 of record JAZHYW010011869.1, read on the forward strand.
CATATTTGGATTCGCGTTCCTGGCCAATGAGTGGTCTGACGGAACTTATCATCACTTGCGAAGGATGCGCTTAAAAAGCACGGCGAAAGCTTGGAGTCATCGCAAAGGTGCCCAAGCATGTCACGACCAGGTGATTTCTCAATTCGCTTTTGGGTTGAGGATTAGAGCTAAGGAGGAAGAAGATGAAAAATTATTTCATGACCCCTTTAAGCGGATTACAATAAGAGTAGTGATGTGAAGGGGAGGGGGGGGGTTACGGAGTGGGTTCCCCTGTTCAATTTTTGAGGATGTCAACTTCAGCTGGGTCACTGGGTGGTCATTTCCTGTCTCAGCGGCACTGTAGCGTGAGTACAGTGTACTTAGTATGTATGCGCTCGTAACGACGGAAGGTGCTACCGCGCCACTTAACCAATTAGAGAACCTCAAGCAGCAGTAAAGCACGGGAATGCGTAATATGCTGTTTCATGGTGCTCTTCAAACGTATGATTTAAGAAATTTTATTTTAAAAATATATAAATAAAACGGTGGTCGTTGCACAAAGCTTCGCATACGGAGCGGTGCCGGCAGGGCCGGAGAACCTCAGGGTAAGGCGGCAGTGGCACCTCCTCTACTAGCATTCGCAGAAAGAGTAACCTCTCCGGCCAGCACCTGAACTCACTACTCCTTCCTAGAACACCAGCCGCGTTCAATTTACCTGCAACAGTGCAGAAAAGTGTAGGGTGGTGTGCTTCCGGTCGCCCTACACTTTTTTGCACCGGTGCAGGATGTGGAGGTAAATCGAACGCAGCTACTGCATTAGGGCGCAATTCTAGACGACAACCAGAGCTAGGGGCGATCTCTACTGCAGTGCTTGCCAAACTCTTCTACGCATGCTACCCACCAAAAACATACAATAAGCAGTCTAAGAATAGCGCACACTCAAGCTTTGTGCACGCAGAGAATAGCGTCGTCGTCACTGCGCATGCGCCGAACGCTAACTGCGGTTTGCGCTTTGAGCGCGCTATTTTAGCGTACGCTATTTTTTAGAAATTATGTGCGTAAGCGAAGAGTCTGCGCTCCTCCAAGAAGATTCAGATTGAGGAGGCGTTTTCATTGCCGCAAAAACAAGGTAAAGGTGATTGGAATATGACTATACTTCGTTTCACCTTCCGTTCAGACGCAGCCGATGCTACGAGATTATATGACGAATCAGACGGCCATGACGAACGGCCACGTTTTGAAGTGCGTGCGCTTGTTTATGTTTTGGTTTGCGCTCTCCACGCTTCGGTACTCTTCGCCTGCGGCGCTCTTTCCACGCAAACACCTCGCGACGCAATGTGCTTATCGTCAAGCGAATTTCGATCGTCTGGAGTGGAGCACAGCGGCGGCATTCACCCGCGGATGGGCTAAGCCTACCCGCTTCGGCCCGAACCCGTCACCGGCGAAGAGCCGGACGTACTGTCGCCCGACCTCCGTCCTTCAACCTCATGTGTACTTGATTCTGCTCTGTGCTGGCGATGTACCGCCCAACCCGGGACCGTGTCCTACTTGCCCTCGCTGCTGCAGGCCGCTCTACGACAGCGTGGCGGCGTTACAATGCGATGGGTGCAACATCTGGGTCCACAGGAAATGCGAGCAGCTCTCTCTGCCTACCTATCGGCGTCTGTCGAACTGCACTGAACCATGGTACTGCGGCACGTGCCAGCTGCCATCGTTCGACGACAGCCTGTTCGAAGCGCCGAAGCAGCCTGCACTAACGACGAGCGCATCACCTACCGCAGCCGGGGACAGACCCAGCCCGACCGTCCCGACAACGTCAACAAGAAGGAACGCAAAGCAATTGAAAATTTGGTACTCCAATGTCAGATCAGTGAAAAACAAGATAAAAGAGTTGAACACTTTACTTGAATCAACAGACGACACTGTGTTCACCCTCGCTGAAACATGGCTGGACTCGGCGACATGCGACGGCCAGATCGTCGACACCACCCGGTACCAGGTGTTCCGGAAAGATCGCCCGACTTCCCGCGGGGGTGGGGTCATGGTGCTCGCCCCATCCCACCTTGCTTGCCGCCGCCGATACGACCTCGAACAGGACACATTAGAGGCCATCTTCGTAGAATTTCGGAACTCCCGGAGCAAATTTCTCCTAGCCTGTATTTACATTCCCCCTCACGCACAAACACTGGTATTCGAAACCCTCCAAATTTCCATCGACAAACTTGTGGAACAGCGCTCATCGTACACAAGCATCTACCTGCTCGGAGACTTTAATGTGCACATCGATTGGAGTGATCTCTCGTCCCCCATCCCGTCCACCCCAGCGTCCCAGCAGCTCCTCGAGATGATGGAACATGCTGGATTTGTCCAGCTGTGCAACGACCCCACATACCGGTCGCCAGCAGGAAAGGAGTCCCAACTCGACCTGTGTTTCACCACAAATCCCACTCTCGTATCAGACTGCTATGCCCAGGACAGTTTACTTGGATGTGATCACAAAGCTATACATGTCCATAGTTATACCTCGTTTCCCCGCCAGGGTCGCTTTGCCCGTATGGTACACCGCTACGCACAGACAGACTTTACCCACCTCTGCAAGCTCCTCCACCTTGCCCCATGGTCAATGGTGCTGACTGAATCCTCTCCGGACGACATGTACGAGCTCTGGCTCGACTTCATGGCCGCCATTCAGACTGAAACTGTCCCTCATTTCCATGCTCCCAAGAAGAGAAGGCCGCCTTGGATAACGAACGACATCGTAAAGATTGCACGAAGAAAGCGCCAACTCTTCAACAGAGCACGGGAACGACACTGCCAGTCCAGCTACACTGAAGCCAAGAAATTGCAGAGGGAAGTGAAGAGGCTCGTGCACATATCGCATCAGGATTATGTCACAAGTATCGCAGCCCGAGCAGCCAAAGAGCCCAAGTTATTCTGGGCCTATGTACGCTCCCAACGAAAATCCTCCTCTCCCAGTCATCCATCCTTCAAGCACAACCATAGATTGGTATCCGACCCCTCCACAATAGCTACCCTATTTAGCGAACACTTCTCATCAATTTGGTCACCCCCTGAACCACCTACCCCGTCCCTACCTCCGGTCCCCTCGAGACCACCACCAGCACCAGCCTCAATCATCGACAGCCCTGCATCATCCCCTCAGCCCATTCTCTCGTCACTATCGATCACAGAACAGGATGTACAAGACTCGGTGTCCTCCATCCGCACAGCCCAGAACCCTGGGCCAGACCAAGTGCATCCTGCATTTTTCAAGCTCTCTGTCCCTGTAATCAAGCCTATCCTGACCATAATGTTCCAGCGCCTCCTGGATTCCGGCACCGTTCCCTCGGCCTGGAAGAGGTCCATTATAACACCTGTTCACAAGGGAGGTGGACTTGGCACGGACACCACGGACTCCTATCGCCCCATCGCATCAACCTCAATAGTGTGCCGCACGCTCGAAAGAATAATCAATAAGAAAATCTTGGACCACATGGAGGATTATGGACTGTTCAGCCCGGCACAGCATGGCTTCCGACGAAGGCACAGCTGCGAGACCGCCCTGGCCGTGGCTGTCCACACAGTCAGCACATATCTTGATCAGCGAACTCCCTGCGAGTTAGTCCAGTTGGACTTCTCCAAAGCATTCGACCGGATTGACCATGCGCTTCTCCCCAAAAGATGCAGAAGGTTGGCATTGAGGGCACCCTGGCCAACTGGCTGATGAACTTCGTCACTGACCGGACCCAACGAGTGGCCTTCCATGGCCACCTCTCGCCGCCCTGCACTGTGCTTGCCGGCGTTCCACAGGGCAGCGTATTGGGGCCAACGCTGTTCTCCATCTATGTAAATGACATCACTGATGGGATGCAATCCAAAGCCATACTATACGCCGATGACCTCACGCTCATACAGCCCCTGAACTCACCTGACGCACTTACCTCCCTACAAAGCGACCTCGACGCCTGTCTCCACTGGTCTACGGTCCACAAGCTGCCGATAAACGCCAAAAAAAGCCAAAGCATGACCATCAGCACGTCCTCATATAACAGATCACCTACTTGCAGTCTTACGCTTGGTGACATCCCCCTACCTAATGTCAGCAACAGCAAAATTCTTGGAGTTACATTCGATCAGCGCCTAAATTTCAGTAGACACGTGCACGAGACCACCTCCCGTGCGAGGCGCACATTGGGATTCGTTACTCACATCACCCGCGGCATGCCGGCGGCATCACTTAGAGATCTATACACGGCTCTGGTGCTCCCTCAACTCGAGTTTTGTTCAGCTATATGGGATCCCCCTCCAATGCCCTGAAGAGCTCCCTTGAAGGTATCCAGCGGAAAGCAGCCCTCACGCTCTACAGACGTGTGTTCCCATCGTCGTGCCACACGGCCTCGAGGGATCTCCCCACCACAAGACTCCTACAGCACGCCAAGTGGCAGAGCCTACAACACCGTAGGGATGTGGCAACAATCAGGTTGCTCTGCCTCTTTATGGGCACCGGTCCGCCTGAAGTCCCCTTTCCACTGCGCCTCAACAAACGCACCGGCAGGCTGCAGCCCCCTCTAACGCGGACCCTGCGCCACAGCAAGTCGTGGCTTATACGTGCTGCAACTCTCTGGAGGTCACTCCCCCGAAGATGACAGAAACTTTCCCCGACCACCGTGATGACATTCGGGAGCTGTGCAGAGCAATCGCGTCCCCCATATAGTGTGTGTGTGTGTGTGTGTGTGTGTGTGTGTGTGTGTGTGTGTGTGTGTGTGTGTGTGTGTGTGTGTGTGTGTGTGTGTGTGTGTGTGTGTGTGTGTGTGTGTGTGTGTGTGTGTGTGTGTGTGTGTGTGTGTGTGTGTGTGTGTGTGTGTGTGTGTGTGTGTGTGTGTGTGTGTGTGTGTGTGTGTGTGTGTGTGTGTGTGTGTGTGTGTGTGTGTGTGTGTGTGTGTGTGTGTGTGTGTGTGTGTGTGTGTGTGTGTGTGTGTGTGTGTGTGTGTGTGTGTGTGTGTGTGTGTGTGTGTGTGTGTGTGTGTGTGTGTGTGTGTGTGTGTGTGTGTGTGTGTGTGTGTGTGTGTGTGTGTGTGTGTGTGTGTGTGTGTGTGTGTGTGTGTGTGTGTGTGTGTGTGTGTGTGTGTGTGTGTGTGTGTGTGTGTGTGTGTGTGTGTGTGTGTGTGTGTGTGTGTGTGTGTGTGTGTGTGTGTGTGTGTGTGTGTGTGTGTGTGTGTGTGTGTGTGTGTGTGTGTGTGTGTGTGTGTGTGTGTTGTTTAAGTACTGTACATTATGTGTGCCTGAATTTTTTTTTGTTTTTGTTTTTTGAACGATATTTATCTTTGTTGCCATTTTTTTCCTTTTATCTAGTCTCAATTTATAGCGCCGCCCGGTCGGTGTCAGGGGCACAAAACGTGTATGGGCGCATGCCTTTCCCTGAATACCTGCACACCGGGCGGCACTGTGCAATAAAAGTGCAATAAAATACAATACAATACAATACAATACAAAAGGGCACCATCATGTGTTCGTAACTGGTTCTGTCTGTGTTTTTCATCGCTGAACCAATCATAAACAGAACAAGCATAGTGATTTTGCACTTTTGACGCTGCTTGATTGGTCTCGTTCCCTCGTAGCATCCGCGGCGTCTGGACGGAAGGTGAAACGAAGTATAGTAACATCTTCGTCGGGGCATGTGGCACTAGGAAAGAGAATGAGGGAGGAAAGATTCTACACATTCACGTCCAGCTTCGACTTCTTCGGGTGAACCCAGTCATCCAGGTTCTGGGCCTAATTGGGTTTGAACGTGGTCCGAATTTGTTGATAGTAGAAGCATTCCCATAACAGATGAGTCATGCCTCCTTTTATGTTCGCGCATTTGTTGCACGTGCGTGCCGGAGAGCGGGTGGCGCCTGCCATCATGCGGGTGAGGAGGACCTTCTCCCTTCTTCCAATCCCTCTCGGTAGAAGGTCGGGCGTCTGGGGCAGGCTTTCCCACAACCTTGTTCTGTACCTCTCCTTGATTAGAATCTTCTCCTCGTCAGGATCATATTCTTCGTCATCACATAACGTCTTCCCATTGCCGGGCCGGCGTATCCGTGGTCGTGTGACTGTGAGGATGTGGGTGCTCCCCTCGCTCGCGGGAAGAAACGAGCACCGCGCGAGCGAATTTATGCACCTTTTCATTGCCGCTAGGGGTGTTGCTGAATGCTGATGCTGATATGGCTGGTGCGACTCTCAGGCCCTCACAGATATAAATTTTCTGCCGCTCTCTTGGACTGTGGAAACCCGCTCAGCGCGGTACTCTACCCATGTTTTGCGGTTTTGCAATCGACGTTTTCTGCCCCCTTGGAAAGTTTCCACTTAGTTTTTTCTGATGCATGCTGCGTACCCTTTCTGTGTTATCTTCCACTGTGAGAAATAGGGCTCCTGCTCGACATTCACGGGAAACAAAGGAGGGGAAGGACGTCGAGCGGCCCTCAACGCGATTTTGCGAACAATGACAACTGTTCTCCCTCCTCCCAGAGATAATCCGCGTAGAGTCCTTCTCATTCATCTCCAAAATAGTTGTTCGGGTTGTGGTGGGAAACGGGTCAGTCGCGTTCGTTTCTTTGCTTTGGTGCTGGTGTGAAAAAAGGAAGCTCTCCCTAAAACGTGCCCCAAAGCGAGGTCCTCTTGAATTCCGTCCGATCGTCAAGATGTGACTGTCGTGAGTCTGTGACTGTGTTATTTGAGGTCTTTCATAAATTCTTTTCATTTTTACTCATATATTTTATGTACAACTTGCCGCAATATACTACTTTTTCTTGAGTCGTTGTTACTGCAGCAAGAAAAGCGAAAGCAATGCTGCTCTCTTCTTTGCGCATACCGACGTACGTTTTTGCGCAGTTGGCGCGTGTTGGCTACTGTTTGGCTACTAAAAAAACTCGTCTCCACTCTCCAGTCGGCTATTTCGTTTTTGGCCGCTTTGGCAATTTTTTGGCCTGTTTTCTTCTCGAAGACCTGGCAACCCTGTGCCCGTTTCATTTGACGAACCGCGGGACGGCCGATTGCAGCGGTTGTAGGTAGGTCGTAATTCTTTTCGTATCGCTGGTACCGGTTGTGGTAGTAACTGTAATCGCTTGCATGTTCTACCTGATCTACGCCCCCAACACAGCTGAAAGGTATACGCGTCTCTGTTCGCTGCTCTGTTCGACTCAGTTAGGCCTACTGCTTGCAGCGGTCTGACGGTTCAGCCCTCAGCCAGCGTTGGTTCAACCAACGTTCAACTTCTTGCATCACTCCGCTGAATATGTAAAATAGTGACTTTTGCTTGGGGCATCTGTTGTGGAAGAGTTGGAACATCGCGCGCGAATACGGAGGTGTTATCTCCCCGATATCGTAACTTCCAGTGGCAATGTATCGTGTGTGTGTTTTTTGTTTTCTTTTTTTTTTTTTTTGGTGGGGGGGGGGGGAGGGAGGGAGGGAGGGAGGGAGGGGAGCGTTGGTGCACCTAATATTTTTAGGTGCTTCACGAAAGCCCACGATGTCAAAAGAACCCGTGTCATCAGCCCTGCGGCAAACGCCCCGTGCTTTCTTCTCCGTTTTCTAAAGCCCCCGTTTCAGATGCCCATGACTCAATAGACTTCTTCCAAAACCGACGTGCCCCATCGCGGCGAAATAGCACGCAGTGCATTCTGGGAACTAGTTGGCCACTCAGTTTCAGTTTCGACTGAGCAGCTTCATCTCATGCTATCACGCCGCGACCGAACGCGCTGCTTGAGTTTTCGATTATCTGACTTTTTACGGATGTACAATACACTCTTCCTCGAGCGATACAAAACGAAGACCGGGGCACTTTCCCTGGCTCCCGAAACACAGGATATTGTGCGTGCGTGTGCAAACGTAGTAAGACGTGGCTTAGTCACCTCACCCCACGAGTGCATCTTTGAGCTCAATGTCAGTAATCCCGTCTAGTACCAGTGAACTACAACTGAAATTTGGTTACCTTGAGCCTTATACATATTTTGTTTGCCAAACGTCCGCTTCTTGTTTCTTCATTGAGCGAAAAGCAAGCCGCATCCTCACAGGAGTATCGAAGATGAGCCCAGCGTTGGCGCATGAACTTTTAAGGAAACGCAATAAATTCGACCTCACTACTGCACAAAAGTTACGATGATGTCTTCCTCGTGTCATCACATATCTCACACTCAAATTTTATGCTGATAGAAGATAAAGTTTTCGCAAACGCTAAGATCGGCTAGCTACGAAGGAGGCCCTAACAAGCGTCCCCTACTCCTCGCTAAGCCTTTTGGACGAGCTTTTACTGACGCTCAAGATCTGTGCCCGAACGGTGTGTCTGAAATTATCTCGGCATACTCAGTCAGGTAGAAAGCAAACACATAACAAATATTACGGTCATTAGCAACCGTCAAATGCGCTTTGAATAATTTCGTTCGTTTGGCGCACGGCATTATAGGGGTTCACGCCTGTCCGGCCCACTTCTGGCGAACGGTGCGACATTCTTCACACAATTGCTCGACTTTTGCTTTCTTAAAACGGTTTGTATGTGGAAATAGCACTATATGATTGGAGAATAACTTTATGTGCATACGCGATGTTGAATATTAGTGGAATGCTAGCGGGTGGGGACTTTACTTCGTGCAGTGCTGCGGGGCAGTACAGGTAAGAGATGAGAAGTGTGTTCAAATGGAGCTTTTCGTCGCCGACTCCCGATTTTTACCTCGCGTACTCAGGCGTATTAAGAAAAACAGTAATTGCAAAAAGTTATATTTCGTCTATGGACGCACGAAACAAACACTTCCTGATCAACAACACTAATGTAAAGGCGCGAGTTCGATGTATGCATACTTATTGGTTGCTACAGCTTGTTGATTCGTACACAAGCAAGATCCCCGAGCTTCGCAGCGTCGAGATTCCCAGCACTGGCTCGTCCACATACCTCGAAACGCTAACAGAAGGCTCAAGCAGAGCTCAAGTACAAAAATACAACAAGCATGCGTTAAGACAAGCTATACGTCTCGGGCTTGTGCTAAATCTTCGAGGTCTTGCCGTTTGGGTTAGTTTAGAGACCACGAACGACGCTCTCGGAACCAGAAAACACGAGATAACGGCCGTTAATAGTCCACGCTCTGTGTATAATGTCTTGTCGACGCGTCGATCGAAACCGAAACCATGCCACTCTCCTCCTTGGCCAACTAGTTCCCAGAGTGCAACGCGCGCCGTGTTGCACGCAGGGATTTATGGAAATAGTCTATTCCTCGTGTTAACAGCCCCGTGTCCTAAGCTTGCCAGGGTCTTCCCGTGTCTTTTCCTTCGGCCTCGAAGTAGCGTTGAATCTTCTGAAGGAACTCGTTCAAGTTTAGGGCGCCGTCCCGCAAGTGGCCCTCCAGTTCCTTGATGGCATCATCCTTCTCGTTCCACATCTTGAGTCGCTTACGAGCCTGGCCGCCGTTGGACAGCTGCAGCAGGGATACTCGGCTTGTGGCCTCATCCTTCTTCAAAAGATCCACGAAGGCGAACACGTTTGAATGCGGTCTTCCAACCATGTGGTTTATTTTCCTGCAATTATGAAATGATTTCAATGTTCATATTTATATATGCAGCAATGGAAATTGCTTTTAAGCCAGAGTAGTGGCGGCTCACCTGTGCCAGGCCTCCTTCAGGCTGTTGGTGCGGGCGCCACGGTTCTGATGCTGGTTTCATTGTTGAATGTCGAAGTTAGCCATCATCCAAATGTCCTCGAAATAAAGAATCAAAAGTGGAATTTGCGCGTCCGAATGTGGCGTCAGTTTTAGGTTGCCCGAAGCTACGCGCACAAAGTTCAGGGGGACAAAAGCGAGACCAATCATCTTTCTTACAAAGCCGACCACAGAGGTGTCCAAGCGATAGGCTTTTGAAAGTCCAAGCTTCTGAACTCTTGTCAGATGTCTTGGCAAAAGTGCAAGTGGCAGCCTTGGTGATGGGAGCCAGGAAAACGAAGAGGATGGCCTGAATCAGCGCCAGTTCGAAGTCCATTCGGACAATGTCAAACAAAGTGGAAAGGTTAAGATCAGTTAGAGCTACCCGAAAATGTTTGAAGGCCTGCACGTAAACGTTGAGGGGATTTGCCGGGTAGCAAAAAATAAGCGACATAGAAGCTACACAGCTCTTTCACAGCGCTTATAGTCAACATCTGATAAAACAATGATGGACACGAGAAGAAGGTTCCATCGAAGAAAACTCGGCGAGTGCGTCGCTTGTGCTAAAACAGACGATGCAACCAGCACTGGTTGAGACGTCAAAAAAAACAAAAAAACTTCCGTTCAGAGTTTTAGTGTATGTTCCAGCTAAGTTTACGTCAGCTGTAGTCTTGGGCAGTGTAGGCTGGTTCTGTCTTTTGGCTCTGTAGATCATACTGCACACACTCTCAAAGGTCGGAAGTTCAGCTAAGACATCTTCCTTGACCTAAAAAAGATTGAGAGAAAGAAAAAGATAAGTTGAGAAATATTACCTTAACTTTAAAAAATCTTTCGCGGTATGATTCTTAGATTGACATCACTTGTTTTGCCCACCAAGCCCCTCACATGCCAGGAATACATGTCTGGGGCAGCAGCATGGGGTTCAGCAATGGCCCTTTCCTTCAAGGCAAACTTGAGACTGGCACTGTTAAAGGGGGCAATGCAACGATTTTTGTACTTTGCACAAATACCGCTTAGAACGAATCTCGATGTTAATGACCTGTGAAACACCCGTTCGTTTTTCACCAAACGCAATCGAAGTCTCAGAAAAATTAAAGACTAGCAGCGTTCACCCCCTCAACTCGCAGCCAGAACAAGCAGCCACGCGATTTGGAGAAATAGCCATGCGCTGGGGTTGGCAAGGCACAGTATAGACCGTTCCATTAGGGTCATAGCAGAGAGGGTAATAGAGAGAAAAAATTTTCTCTCCCTCTCACCCCGCATGCTCGTCTGCTCTGCCGAGTGGGCAGTACCTGGCATCCGGCTGGCGTGCAAACTCTGTTTAAAATCTCGTCATTTTGGAAATTTCAAGCGCAGATGCGCAGATTTTGGTATGCCAGTTGTCGTGTAATACTATGCTATAGTCGGTGACCGGTGAAGAACGAAGTGGAAGCTCCTCCCACCTCTCTCCACTTCAGCAGAGCGAATGGTGGAAAGGAGGTCGCCTCCTCTCCAGAGTTCGCTCTACAAAAATGGAAAGAGGTAGGAGGAGCTTCCACTTCGTTCTTCACCTGTCACCGACTATAGATAAAAAGATTAAGCACTGTTACCTGCATGCAAATAAAAAATAAATGGGAAAACTGTGTCAGATTAGCCGATCTCTCCGGTGAAAAGTAAATCCGGTTGCTGTACCTTTTTTACTATAGAAAGTTCGTACTGGTGTAGGCCTTTAGCGACCAAGAGTGGAAGTCTAAAATAATAAATAAAAACGTGCTCTCCTGCCGCAATACACGCAGTAGTTGAGGGTACTACTGCCGGCTGACTCAACTGCTATTTAAGTAACGGAAAAAAGATATGCTAGTTGATCATTTACCGAAATAGAACAGAGAGCTATAGGCTGATTTTATAGTAGCCATAACTATTCTAAGAACGCGAACCACTTCACAACGGCAGGCACGAGCGAGAGTTCGATGTTCCGTACAGCCCGCCGCTACAGCCCAAAGATGGAGAATGGCAACCTCCCGGTTTGTCGTCTGCTAGCGGAGTCGGGCGCGTGCCCTCTCTCTCGTTTTACCCCGCCGAACCCGCTGAATTTCCCGGATGTATGGTGAGGGCGCTGCTGTCGAACAAAATGGTGCCGCCCAGAGAGTGCTAAATGGAGTGGTCTATACGCGCTTAGTTCCAGACATTGTTATGATTCGGCTATTGTCGTCATTGCAGCGATTGGGCACGGGCCACTACCCGAATGCTTCTCGAGCTATCGATTATCCTGAGCCCAAATCGAGTGCCCACGCAATGCTCGGGTCCAATCTATGAGCTGCATTCAAATATCGTCACTGGGCAGTACTGCGACCGCCCAGCTACGACATCAAGTTTTGCGAAGAGATTGAATGAAAACGTTTGTTTTTGACCTTGAAATTACACCGCAACAAAGCAGTTTCTTAGCCAGTGGTGTTGCGTGCGAGTATCCTCGAGTCCCACTAGTGCGAGTAAGCTCATGTCAAGTGAAAAACATTCCAATTGAATATCGTTGCACCGCCCCCCAACGCTCGCGTCATAAGGCGCACGTGAGTGCTCTCCTTAAAACATAGAGGCATAAAATATCAGCATGTGCACTGTTCAAAACATTATGATATGCAGCTTTTATAGAAAAGAAGGCGAAGTGAGAAAAAGCTTGCCTGAATTCTGAAGCACGCGTCCGTCTTCGGTCAGTACTGTTAATCCGTAATTCATGGCACGATACCTGTAGCAACGCCAAACCACAGTCCCATTCTTGTTACAGCGTTGTAAGCAACACTTAAACTCATTTAAGTGGAGCGCATTCTTTCCCTTCTGCGTCTTAACCACTTGCATCTTGGCAAGTGAGTCCACTGCTGGCCAGTGTGGTGTTAAAGGAGCTGTGCAACGATTTTAACGTTGAAAGAATTGGCATCTTCTACTTTTGACATTGTTCACCTTGTCACAAATGACAGAAAACACACCTCCTTTCATCGAAATGTTGCGATTCCGCCGCGTAATAGCGAGGCAAAAATTAGAATATTCCCCGACCTGCAGCCGCGAGCGGCGGCCATGAGAAACACGCGACATGACGTCAATGGGGGTCTTGTAGAAAGATAGCAAGTTGTGCGAATACCTGCTCGATAAAAGATAACTTTTCTATAAATCTTGTCGTTCCAACATAAATATAAATGCGTCAAAAACCTGGTATCATCGACAAAACTTTTATTATACGGAGTTTTAGTGGCGCCATCTATTCTAGGTCCACAAAACCGTCAGCTTTATCTGCTACCGCGAACAGCCGCCAGAAGCCGGAGGGGAGGGGGACAGCGCCGGACGGGGATGGCCGGACCCGGATGAGACTTTCCTCCTTTCACCATATTGTTCGCGCTGCGCCCGCCAGCACGTGGTCACGCGGTCGCGAGCAGATGAGTTCTCGCTGCTCGCTGATGGCTCTAGAGAGAGAGCTTCACCGGAACCCCGCGCCTTCCCCATTGACGTCACAGCGCACGTGACTCGGTAGATGGTAAAGGAGTTGAGAGGTGCCGAAAACCTCAATCTTTGTCCATTTTTAAAATAAAAACTAGGACATGCAGGCAAAAGCGTTTTTTTGTTCTTTACTTCAGAAAGGTCGAGATACCAACTCCCAAATTATTTAAGCAAAGCACTGAAACTGTTGCACAGCTCCTTTAAATACCATAAGCCCTCGAAAGAACTGCAAACTCCTACAGTTGCCTACTTTGTCATATCCCTGGGTTTTTTCCTGGTCTAAGTTATCTTAATCTTGTTGTTCCTTTCACTTGATGCACTCACTGCTGTAGCCTCGGAAGAGTCGAGGTCAATGGTCAGAACAACGGCAGTCATAGCACAGAGGGGAACGGGGCAGTGAAGACGGAGCTTTCCACAGCGAGAGAGTATGAAACGGAGTTACTGTGCACGGGGTGTAGACACGAAACAATGACGGTCAGAACGTGGTGGGAAATATGGGTAGGGTACAGTGAGACGAGTTGACCTGATTCGGGCAGAAAGATGTGCGGGGGTATATAAGACGGGGCTTTTGTAGGGTGACCACATTCCTCGAGGTAGAAAACAGGACATCCCAAGGGGGGGGGGTACTAATATTGAGATTGGGAGAACAAATTTAATTAAATAACTGGTCCTATTTCCATACTTTACCATATTGCACTAAGCCCTGGAGCAGCCACACTCACAGTTCAGTTACATGCACCCATTTGGAAGGTGTTTGTGGGCAAGAGCAGTTATAAATTTTACTCTTTGGTTTGCTTCAACCTCGCTTGGTGCCAATTTCGAAACTATGCACTCCTGCGAAAACGGGACATGATTCTTTATTGGGACAAAAGCCGGGACCGCAGAAGCGGACCTCGAAAACGGGACTGTCCCGTCCAAAACGGGACGTCTGGTCACCCTATGTTATGAAACTGGGCCACTGAACACGGGGTTTTTGAGACGCGGGGCTATTGCGACAGGAATTCTGCACATGGGGTATACGTGCATACACCCATATTTCTACTTAGTTGGAGCATTGTTCGTCCAGTTTTTTTGTGATCCTTGGCGCTGTAATTTATAGAAAGTGTTTTTAGGCACTTTGGAGCAGCGGTGCATGGGTGCTGCTCTAACCGACCTCAACTTTTTGTTTCCTCTCATTCCGTTCCCTTCGCTTCATCACTGCGACAACAGGACAAGTTATTGCCTTTAGATGCTACATTGTCCTTATCGACCGCGTAGGCCTCTGTGTAGGCTTGTCTATGCCCGCTTCAGTGTCCCAGCATCTCGGCAAGACAAGAGAAGGTGCGCGTGTAAAGCTTTGTAGTTGTGAAATTGTAAAATCAAAAGGTGCTCTAGTAGTTGCAAAAATCGACATTCTGTAGTACTACGTTACATCTCTGAGGAAAATCTACCGGAGACCAGTTCAGGGATACGTTTTGGTGGACTCGAAAAGAAAAGCACCCAGAAGAATCGCCTCCTCCCCTAAAAACGGGTAGAAAACAAGTGAATCTGAAGATCCCGCCAAACACTTTCGGCCTTCACTCAGAAGTCTGAGGACAGCTAATGTGTTTCATCAGAAAGTGCCAGGGAAAGATGTTTGTGTGAACATTCAACCAAGGTATATGTGCTGTCAAAAGATAGGATAGAGTATGTTCACAAATTCGTGAGGTGATATTTCTTCTCATTTGACAATTCCACGGTGAGCTTTACTGTTACAAGCTTGCTTTTCTCTGTGACTTTGAAGTAGCATCTTTTCAATATTTATGTTAATGATATTGTGAATATTAACTCTGATGCAACATTTATCAACTATGCCGGCGATACTAGTTTGCTTTTTTCAGCTGAAAATGTCGATATGCTATTTGACATGGCAAATCAGGCGTTATCTGCATTAGCAATTTGGAGTCGTATTAATTCCCTACAAATCAACGTTGATAAAACAAAAGCAGTGCTTTTTCGCCCAAAACATAAGGTAGTCACAATTACAAGAGATATAGTTTTGAATTCATCCAATATAGAGGTTGTAAAATCTTTCAAGCTCTTAGGTGTCATTTTTACCGAGACTATGTCATGGGATAGTCATGTTAACTACCTTATTTCTAAGCTTTCACAAGTAGTAGGTGTGATAAACTGCCACCGGTGCAAGTTACCAGCAAGGGTAAAATTATTAATATGCGGAGGGCAAGTTCGTCTGCTTCTCGCGCAGAGGGTAGCGGTGACGTCAGAACGCCGAGCCCTGATTGGCTGATCGCGGTCCCCTATCTGAGCGTCGTCTGCTCATTTGCAACGTGTCTGCCGCAACGTCGTCTGCGTCTGTCTTACCTTTCCTGCGACTTTTGCAAGTGGAGAGGCCAGATTCACGAAACGATCTTACGCCAAAAATATGCGTAAGACAAAACTTAAAAACGAATTCGTATTCACGAACCGGTATTTTCGTAAGTTTTGCGCAGGTTACGACAAAATCCTACGACAGCTCCGAAGCTACGCACTTGTTACGATCAAATCAGCATGGCCGACAGTGTCGCGGTCGCGACGACCAACGGACGTTTATTTTTCTACGTGCGCTTCTCTCGCGTCCCGACTTCAAGCAGCAAGAAAAAAGTAAAAAGTACTTGAACCAGACCACGACGAACAAGAACGCTGGATCCACAAACACCCGGGAAAAGCTCAAACGGCCACGATTCCACCGACACCGACCAAGCGAACTCGGCAGATAGGCCTAGCAGCCACTCCGACTCGGTGACCGTCTGCCCACGACCGGCTGGCGTGCTGAATGGAATGTGCCCGCGCGACCCTTGTGAACCCTTCCCGTATTATACTGTGATCACTGACCTCAATTTTAGATTAAGAGGTCAATCTCTTCCTCTTGTCATCTCCTTGTTTTCCGAGGCAACGGTGACTCTCGCCGATGAAAAAGCGGTGAATATCCGACAGACGCAGGAAAGGTAAAGGAGCCATCGCTTTGACTAGCAGACGTAAAGCAGACGACGTTAACTGCGCCAACCCGCCGACGCCGTTAAAGAATGAGGAGTCTTGCCGCACACGAAAGGGGGGAAAAAGTATTTGGGAGGGAACTTGCGGACACTAACACGCTCACTCTCGGTTCTTAGCAAACAAACCTCGGCGTCTCGGGACACCTCGCCAGTGAGTACTTTGACTTCCCTCCTTGATGCGCGTCTGCTAGTTGTTCGACAAAACAACGAACCGCTCGAGTTATTTCGTCTGCCTTCTCTGAAAGGCGAAGTCGAGCTCGCTCGTAAAGACCTGCACTTCCGAAAGTCGCAGGAAAGGCTAAGACAGACGCAGACGACGTTGCGAGCAGACGTTGTTGCAAAGGAGCAGACGACGCTCAGATAGGGGACCGCGATCAGCCAATCAGGGCTCGGCGTTCTGACGTCACCGCTACTTCCTTTCTCATGCGCAGAAGACGAAAATGAGCCCACTTGCGAGGCGTATATAATTAGTTATTTTACTCCCACCTAAATTATTGTAATTTAGTGTGGGGAACAACAACGTCGATGAATCTAGAAAAAATACAACTTGTTGCAAAAAAAGTGTTAAGGGCTATAGAAGGCGTTCCATTTGACTTCCACACAGCTAGTTTATTTAAGAAGTTTTGTGTTATCAATATACACGCTTTCTTAACCTACAGACTTGTCACTAGTCTAAGACTAGAACAAACTAGGGGTACAAAATTTTTGAAAAACCTTGGACAGCTCTCTGAAAATATTCACTGCATATTCTACCCGTCATGCAGAATGTTGGGAGGTGGTCACTGCAAGAACGAACTATGGCACACAAATGCTCAAACATACTATCCCAAAAATACTTAACTTACTTGAAGATGAAGGATTAGAATTCAGTGCATTGTCCCTTAGAGAAATTAGACTACTAATTTTCTCCACAAATGAATCTGAGTATGAACCAAACTTTTGGGGTCTTATAACTTCTGTCTGCAAATAGGTCACTTTTTTGTTATAGCCGATGATAAAATATATAGTCTGAAACACGCTTTGTTAAATTGCAATAATCAAAATTTGTGAATGTTTTTTTTTTTTTTTAGTTGCTGCTACTGTGCTTTGTAGGCGGTCAAGGACTTGTCAAGCTGTGCCATACAGCTTTTCCTTGATCGCCACCTTCAACGTTCGATGGAAATAAACTCAATATTATATTATTATTATTATTAATCTGTAAAGAATGTGGCATCATTTTGTGCTGTAGCAGGTGTGTAGAAGATTAAAGGCCTCCTGCATAGTGGGGACTTTATTATAAAGAATCAGCAACCCTTGCTAGATCTTTTTGTCATCACTTGCACTATTGAAATCCCATTTAAACAAAGCACGATCATGTTTTTTTTTATGCCGACGAAACTAATGTGGATTGTCAACCAGGAAGAGACTGTATGGAGGTTAAGGGTTAGCCTCACAAAGGAAGGGGCGCAGATTGATATTAAGCAGTAATGTAAAAATGCATACTCCTGCAAAGAAACTGGCCCAAATCTCCCAAAGGTAGGTGTCAATTTCTCATAAAAGGGTGTCCGTTTTTGTTGAGCCTGGTATTTGCTCTTGCAATTTTGTCCGTGTTCACAGTTGTTAACTTATTTCACATGGCTATCCCTGTTTCAAACCACTTTGCAGATGCCTCGGCCAAAAGAGAAGGCCAGGAACACTCGGAAGCTTAAGCAGACAGACAGGTCGAGCAACAAAAATGGCTTTGCCGGATATGGCAGTTCAGAGGTTTTGCCTGGACACTCCAAACCAGCCAGCATCAGTGGTTTGTCGACATCGGGTGCTGATTGTTTGTGGACACGCAGCAACGTGGTGGGGTCCTCCAAGGGATGTGGAGCCGAGAAAGAGAATCAGCATTGTGACGACATTGCAGAAGACACTTCATTCATCTCGGAGACCAGGGCTTCAAGGAGTGAGTTCGATTGGTCAAAGCAGGTGCTCGAGACTACTCCAAAAAAGTTCTTCAATACAGTAATGACCATGGTGTTGAGTCGCCAGCAAAGAGGCAACATTTACACGTGCCCAGTCCTCCGAGTTTGAGTCCTCCGCGAGTGTGCTCGCCATCCTCTGCTGTGGCCTCTCCCAAGGTGCCATTGTCCCCCATATCACCCGGGGACCTTTCGTTCAGCGGACAATCAACTTGCAATGATGGAGGTGTTGAGGAACAGGTGTCGGCCATCATTGACAAATTGTCCAGGGGTAAGGTGTTCAATACACCAACGGTCGACTACAACAAGTATTCGGATGAGCCAGCGAACCCAAATGGCCCCCTCAAAGGTGAGGACAACATTCATGATTAGTGGTGCCAATAACTCTTACACCTACAACTTAGTTCATACACTTCCTTGAAGGTCTTTAATATCCTTGGTTTATGAAAGTGCTGCTTTCGAGACTATGAAAGCCCTTGAATTTTTACCGACCTTAGTAACTCTAGTTTTTTAGCAAAAAATATATTTCAGTTTTATTTTAGCACATGATTATAAGTTCTTGCTGGACTTAGGATGCCAATTTGCCCTCAGTTTGTGTGAGCACTGCATACAATGTGGTAAATGACTTAATTTCTGGGGTCTCGAAATCTAGTAAAAGAAAAACAGAGAGGTTAGATATTCCAAACTAGAATTGTATACCTAGGGATTTTTCCATTCCTATTATCATTTGTGTGGTATTTAGTACCGCACAATCCTTAACGCTATCACGTTAAAACGGTGGGAGCCAGATGCAAAGCGAGACTACAACCACACAAAGACGCGCTCGCATGATATGAAGGCACAAAAAGCGTGCCGAATTTCTCAATGTTATGTAGTGTACGCACTTAATTTGTTACGTGCAGGCAAGACTAAGATATCCAGCTCGCCTTTGTTGTAGATTCAAAGTTTAAGTGTGACGCGTGCCTAAATGACACGCGAGCTCAGCCAAATTTACAAAAGTAGTGTGGTTTCCACTGTGAACAGTGAAGTTTGTAATTATCTGCAAATAGCTACTAAAGTAGAAACAAGAACGCTGGCATTGTACTTGTCTGATGGGCTGGTCTACTTCTTTTTAATCTCAAGACGAAGAAATAGCTAATCATTGAACACATTTCGCAAAAATAGCTGTGAGCAGGTTTCCTACTGTTCTCACTGGTAGTTACCAATAAGTATTTTAGTACCACATGCATATCTGCAGGTATGAAAGTATACGTGGAGGTGCGATCCGGCACCGAGGACATCTCGCACATTGTGGCGCCATTTCTGGAGAAGCTGGGTGCCACAGTGCGCAGGACCATAAGTCCCACAGTGACCCTTGTGGTATTCAGTAAAGGCCGTGTCTCAACTCGGAACAAGGCCCTTCAGTGGAACATCCCCCTCGTGAATCTCCTCTGGGTTGAGGAGTAAGTCCTTTTTGTCTCGCTCTGTAGAGTGTATTTTGTGCTGTCATTCTGCTAATGTATTGCCGTAGTTCCAGATTTAACAAGTTAGTGCTGTTAGGGCTTTCTAACACTGTTCATATTGTAAGCTATGAAAAGGGTTTGTGCCTCTTCAGACTGGGGTAAGCAGCTTTTGAATCGGTACCTGTTCTTTTTGAGGATAGCCCATGGAATGTTTAAGGGCACAGGGTAAGGCAAAAAATGAAAAAAAGATCGATTTTAGTTTTTTTCGCAATTTAGCAAGTTTACTTCTTTCTGCACATTTTTCATTGTCACAGTGTTCTTTAAAAGTTATATTTCGGGCTGAAAATCACTTCTTCCGAAAGCAAGTAGCAGGTGACCACGCCTCCTTTTGGGATACGCCCCCTGTTTATCAATAAATTTTGCCCCAAAACAAATTCAAAACCAGACGTAAAAGCTTGCCCAGTAACAGATAATCTTAAAAAAATTATCTGAGAACTATTGCATAGCATTTTTTCAACCAAGACAATCCCGAGACGCTGTGCACGTTTTTTCCAGGTGTGTACCATGTGTACTTTCAAGTTTTTGTGTTTTGTAACGACAAAATGGCGGTATTGGATGCTGTTCTTTCATTCAATGGTGGTAGCATTGCACAAGCCAATGTTTTGAAGTCGTGTGGATGGAACCCTGTGTGGAACACCATCAAGTGGCTGAGGAAGTTGACATCACTCGAATATACTTTACGGACCACGCGACATGGCAGGTCACAAAAGAGGCCCGGCAATCTAGGCGATAAGCCGAAAAGCAAAGACATGACTTTAGCAATGCCTTCCGAGCTCGCGGCTATTGAAAAAATGACTCTAAGGCTGTTGGTACCAATAGAAATATGTTATTCACCTGTTTTTTTACTTTAAACTGAATTATCTCAAAACAGTGTTTTTTAGTACATAGGTACCATTTTTTCCTTAACCTGACATTATAGAGGGTTGATTTTTTATTCCTCCCACCTACATGGGTGTTGAAAGATACTGAACTAGAATTAAAAATATGCACCCAGCAGTTTTTGAGTAATATTTTTTTTAATCCATAAAAAAATTAAAATTTTAGTAATAAAATAAAAAAATTGAAACAAAATACTTGTTTTAGATTGGTTGAAATAATTCTAGTTCAGTAGATAGAACACTAAATTTCGAACAAAATGATATATACATGACCGGAATACTCCTAATAGTCACCGAGAAAAATGTTCCTCAACATGGCCTCAAATGCATGGGGAGCATAGGACTTACCCTGTGCCCTTAAGTAAATTACTCTGTATGTGGTGTTGTCTTATGCAATTAATTCTAGAATGTGCAGGATTCTAAGGCGGTAAATTCTTTGTTTCATACATTGTGAAGGTAACAAGAAGCACAACAAGATTAAGTCAATTACACATGACAGCTCTTGCAGTTATACGTAATGCTTCTATAGTTTATTAGGGGTGAATAACCAACAAACAGATATTATACTTCGTTCATCTCTAAGCTGACAGTGCAGTGGGAGCTGCATACTCGTACTAATCATACATTTAACTATTGCCATGTGATCACCATGCCCGCCCATACTCGTGCGCAGACAGCTGGGGGTGTCGCGGCGGGCCACGAAAAGGGGGGGCAACGCCCTAGGTGCCGCTGACCCTAGTTACGCCACTGTCTGTATGTATTGGTTAATTTCAGAAAATTGGTTCTTAACCTAGTAAGCTTAAATTTAATATTCATCCAAAATATACATCTTTGCTCTATTTACCTGGTGAAATTTTACACCTTAGAACTTTGAAAGTAAACTGCCCGTTTTAGAGTAGAGGTATTCATTTTACCTCTGTATCAAGTGGAGTAAAGGCCCGTTCACGCTACCGAGTGCGACCGAGAGAGACCAGACCGGTTTTAAGCCTCTTGCGATCTCTTAGGACCAGCTCCGCTGCAGCCGAGCTGGCCCTAAGAGGTCGCAAGAGGCTTAAAACCGGTTTGGTCTCTCTCGGTCGAACTCGGTCGCAAGAGTGTGAACGGGCCTTAATGCTGACCTTGTGTCCAGTAAAACTGACCACTAACACATACTTTCAAAGAAACATTCAGCTTCCTACATCCAGCAGCAGATTTTTCAAGTTCATTTTGTGGCATAGAAAAATTTTAATCTTTGCTTCTTCCTAGCATGAGGTTTTTGCTGCTATACTGATACTGTCTTAGGATTTTGATATTGTGCTAGATGCAGCCATATTCTTTTAGCCCTCGCCAAATTATTATAGTGTTTACCAGGAAACTATGCTTTGCACTCTTTGGTCAGGCTTTATATTCTTGGTCGTATCTCTCATTCTTGTGTTGCGGCAATCCAGTTGATCTGGAAAATGTGTATGGCAGTATCGGAGGCCATATTTTGAGAGAGTGGGTCATCTCAACCTATGTTCAGTGTGATCTCTGTGTCCAGGTGCCTTGCCCATTGTAAGTTGGCTCCACCAGAAAGGTTCCCAGCGAATATTCCCAATGCTTACAACTGTCCTATCCTGAGCAAAAAGATTAGGGTATGTTTTATATTTTTGGTCTCACAACTCTTTGGGGCTTTCTGTTTAGTAGTTGATTCTCACTGAACTACATCTCGGCACTAGCAGCAAGCTCATGCATATGCTCTAAAAAACTGAGTACTCAATTGTTAACAGCAGAAAGCATTAGTTTAGTAGTTTTACTGCTAATTTATATAGATCTAGCCTCGAAGAAATAGGAAAGGAAGTTTTCGGTCAGAATAACACATACTTGAAGGAGAACCTGCAAAAATGCTGCTCTCTTGCAGAAATTCCCCCTTTATCTTTTTCTCAAATTCCTTTCTCACCTTTTTTCCTTTTCTCACAAGTTTAAGGAGAGTAAAAATGAAAAGGGTATGTTTTTCTTCTTTGTTGCAGAAGCAGGGAAAGGAGGGTGGGGTTCCTTCTCTTTACTTTAGCTGTAATGTTGCCCACAGTAAACCATCCACTGTATGCTTGCCTGTTTATGTACAACTTTTATGTAGAGGATATATACTACCGTAAAGTTCCGAGAGAACGCCACCCCCGAGAGGTCGCCCATTCCGTTTTTTCTGGCTAAATATCTGTAACATCAAAATTCCGAAACATCGCCCACCCCCGATTTTCGTGGGACAACACGCAATGTCCGACGGGAATCGCACCAACCGCGCAATTTGCTGTACCAGCACGTTTTTGTCCGCGATCTGCGTGTGCGATCTCCATTCCACGCGAGTTGGTCCCGTGTGTACTATACTGCATCATGAAATATGATTTTGCTGCGTTCGCGATCTGTGGCATTTGTTCCCGTAACATACGAGTTTGTAGCGGATTCCTGCCTTTTTGTCCGCGATCTGCGCGTGCTATATCGGTTCCTGTGACAGGCAAGTTTGTAGCGGGTTCCCGCGTGTCTATCGCATCGTGAAACGCGAATTTGCGTTGTCCGTGATCTGCGGTATCAGTTTCCGCATCACGTAGTTTGTAGCCGGTTTTTGATCAAGTTTTGCTGTGGCGTCCCCAAAGATAGCCCACCCCATGTTTTTCACCATTTATCTCTTCATTTTGGGTGGGCGTTTTTCGGAACTTTACGGTAGGAAAAGAAAATTTGACATGTAAGGCGAATGAGTGCACTGCTATGTCCCTTAAAATTACTCTTAAAAAGTCTACCTGCTTCCAAACCCATTGCAGAAACCCAAGTCTTGGCTGACCAAGAAGCCTGTCTACAGTATTAGAAGGGCCAAGAAAGGCTCCCCAGCCTGTCAGCAGCAGGACAGTCCGGTCACTCCCCCAGCTATGAGTCCAGGGAGTCTGTCAACACCACTTGTTCAGACTCCACCAAGGACTGCCTCACATCAGCTGTTGACTACTCCATCTAAGTTCACAGTTTCTAGCACTAAGGTCAGTCTACCATTTTTTGTGGTTTTCGCACTACTTTAGCGGCTACTGCTGCAACAGTTAGTACGGTTTCAACTCGTTGCCCCTACCTGACCTGGGCTAGCTAGTCCACCTAGTCCAGCACCTGACAGATTGCCGAGTTGCTGACAGATTGCCAAGTGTTTTTGTGGTCCATATTTTAGGGCAGTGTAGTACTTTGTCGTGTTGAAAATTACCTGAGACTGTGGTAAAAGATGGGAAACTTGGTAGACAAACAGTGCAGTGACATGGTGGTCGGAGTTAGGTTTGTCGTTATGTGAGAATTTGAGGAAATGCACGGTAGCCGAGTTTGAGACATTCCTTTTCCTGTGTCCTTTTTCTTCTACCAAGTTTCCCATCTTTTACCACAGCCTAGGGTAATTTACTCAACATGACCAACGTCCACCACCTCGCCTGCACACTTCGTTTCGAACATGCCACAAACGTGAAGGCTAAATCTCCGATTTCAGTTTTAGCTTGTACATTTGGAGCATTAGTTCTATCTAGTGTTTCGTAGATGTTTCTTTTTTTTTTTTTTTTACAGTATTGGTGGGACATTTAAAGGGGCACTGACACCCCAAAGGTCGTATTTTTTTTATTGTCTAAAACGACGCAAGTTGTAGTCATAAACACGCAAAAAAAACCGCATTGCGAAAAAAATATTTTCCGCACGCGCGCGCGCCTTCTTTTATTTTGTTGTTTAAATCTCCCGCTGCTACCTCCTTGCTTCTTATGATCGATGACGTCAAAAATCAGGAAATTTAGAAGCTTTGTAGGCGACATTTCTATAACATTTAATAATGGCAATCGTAAAACATGTTTTTTAACGCAATTGCGAACGCACTACTGGCCCTTCTTTTGAAATACCAAAAATCAGAGTTCGGTGAGATGTCCCTTCCTAGATTTGTGTCCTCTCTTTGGCGGCGCTCGAGCAGATCGGCGTGTCGGCGAAGAAACCGATTTTTCCCGCGCCGGCTTCCTTCTATCCCTGCCTCCTCCTCGCTTCGGGTCAGCGGAGGTCCGAGAGAAAGTCGAGTCGCAGGAGACCGCAAAATTTGACTGACTGCACTGTCCGAGGATTGCTAGCGAACTTCAAATTCAGCATTTGGAAATTGTGTTTTTAATTCACAAATACTGAATTCCCAAGTTTCGAATTTTGAGGGTAATGTCCCGGCACCGTTTTCAATCGTTTCGGATAATAATAAAATATATGATTTTGATGTGTCAGTGCCCCTTTAACGATATGCCTTTCAATCTCATTGTGCATGTATTTAGTAGCAAGTTAGAAGGATGGGACATACCTTGGTGATATCCTAGGGATATAACTTGTTTATAGGCCAGTGAAAAGTATTTTAGCAGCCTACCGTAAAATCCCGAGAGATTGCCCACATAACATCAAGAGCAAATCGGGTGAAAATATGGAGTGGGCTAACTTTCGGTGTACAATCAAGAAAAGTTAAAGAATTGCTATTTTAGGTTGTGTCCCTTCCAAGCTTGTTATGGTGGCGAGGAGCAATGAAGCAAAGATGACTGTACTTCCCAGTCAGCAACGTTTTCTTATATCCTGGAATAGCTAACTAGCTGCATTTATGCCGAGGCTATCATTGATCCAAACACTACTATTACTAGGAGTGGGCTATCTTTCGGTGTTCAAAAAAGTATAGCAAATCAAGCCAGGAATAGGGGTGGGCTATCTTTCGGGGTGGGGCATCTGTCGGTATTTTACGGTAGTAAGAGAAAAAATGGTTCTTAGCAATCCGATATTTACGAGATGGCTTCCTTTTCTTCATTGGTGTTGGCATTGACAGCTGGTCCGGCGGTTGTTGCTTGTAAGCAGTTGGTGCCACTCTTAGGAACTTGGGCTCTGGCTTGCACTTTGAATTAATCTTGGTATCAATCCATTATTTATTGTCTGTTTCCTGCTTCTACGTTGTTGCAGGTGTGGCAGGCAAAGACATTGCTGCGCTCACCTTTGTCCGAGCGTTCCATGCGCATCCAACCTCCTCAAGTTTCGGGGTAGGTGGCTCAGGTTTCCCATGATATTGTAGTCACAGGTTGAAGTTGTTGCTGCACATGCCTCTTACTTACAGTATGTATCGTGGACAGCTTGACCAACTTTTCAACCTGCAAAAAAAAAAAAAAAGGGGATAGGATTGTATTGCCAACTTTTCGATAACATGAGTTTTTTATTGCTATTAGGTTTATAAATGCTGTCATTTATTTTGTTTTGTATATTGAATGTACCCTTACAATTCAAGGGCATAGAGGATACAGCATATTCAATAACAATGTAAGTGAAAAGAGGTTAAAAAAGATGCATTTTGTTTTTGTTGCACCTGCACAAACAGTTTTGATTCAGCCTGATGAAGGTGCAGCATTCATAGGTAATACCTAACTAACACTGTTGAGAGGTAGGAAAAAAGTGGCACATAGCCCCTCAATTAATATGCCTGTCCATTGCAGCGGAAAGTGCCCGTAAGCTGGCAAACCTCAAGGCCACCTCTGTGGATGTATGTCCATTAAGCGTGAATGAAGATGCAAATGAGAGTGGCAGCAAGGATGACGGCCCAGCAGCAGTGGATGCAAACCAAGGTCGCAAACGGAGGCTGTTTGTGCCTGTAAACAAGGGACCTAACACATCACCTGAGCCTTTGATTGTCGCCAAGAAACCTGAAAATTATCCTGACGATGACTCCGATGAGGAGCTCAGTCCACTTAGCGTCCGGATTGGGGCCTTCTCGTTCTGGTCTGCTAACAAAGTCACAGAAGGTGCGTTGGAGTGTTGTCATTTGTCATTGAAAGCATAGCAAAGGGACTGGAGGTTAGCCTTTCCTCGTTGTAAAATACACTGCATTGCAAAGAACTTCTTTGTGCAAATGCATGTATCTGCCACTTCGTGGACTCCTTCAGCAGATCAGTGATTGGCTGTCACTGTGCTTCGTTAGCTAATAGATGTGTGTGTTTTTTTGTCCACAAGCAGTGCTTGGCTATTGCCAAGGCAGGTTTGAGTTTCTGCTATATTTAATTGAAATACCTTTGGCAGTTGAGTTTGTTTAGTATTCTGCTCAATCACAATGACTTTTAAAGTGCACCTAATTCAATGCAGTGTGCCCAAATATTCTTTTAGCCCCTAAAACCAAACTTTCACAACAGGATGGTAAATTCAGCACGAAATGACCAAGCAGCTTGCCAACAAACTTGTGCTTTACCTCGAAAAGGAGTTTTCTCAAATATGCTCGTCAGCAGGCTGTTGAACCAAGTTGTGACTGGAAAAGGAGCTTCACTGATTCCTTTGCTGCTGCTGTTGTAGAGAGCAGTACTGCACTATCCTTGCCATCCAAATGGTATTCAAACATCTGTCCTGGTTGTCTGACACTTTTGCATCACACAGACCCAGGCTGGATGCAAGCTCATTTTGCTTGCACCCAGCCTGACTGACTTCTAAGCAAAGTTTCGCCCTGTCCTTTGTTCCTATAATGTGAATGAAATGTTGCTCTCTGCATTTCTTCGGTCTTGACCAAGCTTTATTTTGTGACACAAACCTCTCAGCAACTTGAATTAGTAACTACTTAGGCACCTGAAAAATCTGCTCAAGTAAGGTAGAAGTTTCCAAAGTTTACTTGTAGTGTTACTTCTGTACTTTTGAATACTGCATGTCTTGAACATTAATGGTAGTTCCTTGTCTTCTAAGATTATTCTGAAAAGCTGCTTTTGTTTTATAGGTCCTGGCTGTGTGAGAGGAGAAAACTTGTGGTGTAAGAAGCGACTCGAGGTAGAACATTTCTTACTTTGTATCTGAGAAAAGAGTGGCCCAAATGCTACCTTCATTTATTGAGAAGTTTTGAGGATTTAGATCTTGTGGTGAAAGCCATTTCACTGCCAAATTTAGGGCTTTGGTGACTAGTATATTGAAATGCTGACAGAGCTAAAATACAAACCAGAAAGCGATGAGCTAGCAAACTGGAAGAACGTTGCAAGACCATACTTACAAGTGGTTGTTTGCTATCCAGAATACCCCTTTGAACAAAATAATTTAGTTTATTGCCATGCAGGCAGTTTGCTTCTTACGACCCAATGTTACAGTATAAATGCCTAAAGAATTTGTCAAGAACCGCTTAAAGTAAATTGTGCATAAAGTTCCAGCTGGTTACTCTGAACTACCAATATTGCTTGCATCTATATAACAATTTATTTGTGGCCCACAGATGGTTTTTACTCCTTCCAGCCGGCATCACTTTAGATGGTCTGGAGATGTTATTTTAGATTGGCAAAAGCCAATTTAGGGCAGCTCCAGATTGGCAAAAGCCAATTTTGTGCAGCTTCAGAAGACTTCAAATCGGCTTTTATGTTGTCGATACTGCCTTTTAGCAAAGTGGAATATACCTTGACAATCGCCATTCTTTCAACACTTACCATAGATGGCGACTGACAAGAAGACCAGTCCGTCTTCCGCGTCAGCATCACCGGACGAAAGTGACTCGGGTTGTGATGCCAGGAAAAGTCGCACCAGTCTGGAGGACTTTACGGTTTGTTTTGTATGAACATGTCTTTCTTGACCTTGACCTAGTCTGAAGAGAAAAAGATAGTAGAATAATAAACTAGTTGACTAAAATCATGTCTTAAATAAACAAAAAAAAATTTAACAAAACACTTTTTTTTTTTTTTAAGTAGTGGTACTTTGAGCGGCTAGCATCTCCGCCTTCTGGTATCTAAAAACCGGAGAATTTGTTTTCTCGGTGTCTTCAGCTGGGGTGCTTGATTTTTTGTGACGAACATGGTCTATGTGTCGCCATTGGCAACGTCCGTCAATTTCGGCGAGGATTGATCTATTTGCCAGTTAGATCTTATGTAACCTCTAGAGTTCTGGAAGGTTGCCGATGTAAACAGACTGACCGGTTCAGTAGCACGCTGCCGAGTTGTTGGTTGACGCTTCATTCATTGCCAGCCAGTTGTCAACATGACCGAACGACAGCAAACTTCAATTCGACAGGAGTCTTGGCTGTTGTCATTGGCTCATTTGTGTGTTGTCTGAACAAGAGCCTTGCTATCCTGCACTGCACGGCACCTTTGGTTACCTTCAAGAGAGCTTTCTTTGTTCTGGCTACCATTCTTTCTGCCTGCCGGTTTGTGGATTGATAGTATGGCGTGCTGTAAAATGTTGGATGCCCTTCTTGACGAGAAACTCTTCCTTTTCTTTGGACGTGAAGTTGGGCACATTTTTGGATATGAGCATCCGTGGCAGATCAAACGTGGTAAACATGGAATGGGGGGCATTGATGATGCGTAAAGTTGTGGACTGCATTGGTCCAACTTTTAGCTACTTGGAGTAGGATCTATGATGACCAGGTCTATCGATAGGTCTGGCAAAATCAATGTGACTAATATTCCATTGTCAAGTGGCATGCATCCATTACGAAGCTAGAACCTTAGGTTCTGCTTGTTGGTGCTATTAACGAACTTTGCAGGAGGCCACTGTGGCTTCTGTCTGCTTTAAGTCGTAGCAACCAGAAATCACTTGCCACCATTCCGGGATGGTTGGTGTACAGCATCTTCAAAGCTATCTTTGGTCCCAGCTCTGATATGACGACATGCCATCTTGCCAGCAAAGTTCCCAGGTGTTCATTTGTCAGCACTTGTTTTCGCTGTTCCACCTAGAACATCTCGGCAGTTCTGCCGGCTTCAAGTCAGAATTGCTGCTGGCTTTAAGTCGAAGTGCTCGTTGAGGCAGTTTAGATTTTCTCTGAGCTCGACTTTTGAAGGCTTTTCTCAACATGGGGAAGGCCCACATGGTGTTTCACGTCGACTTGCCACACAATGCTCGTACAGACTTTCCTCCGGGAGCTAAATACGCGAATTCTTTGTAAAGGTCATAGTTGTCCATCTTCGAGGTTCTGTTAGACTTCCGCTTCCTCGATGACGCAGTATTTTCAATTAAAACGCAACTTTTAATAATGTTTGGAGCCGATTGCAAAAGCATGCAACCATTCCTTTTCGCAGCCATAATGACGACCCTCCGTTCGAGAACTCCTACCCTCATCCCCCATCTGTCAACCGTCCCTTCTCCCTCTCGCACCCAGGTGGTGCTAGCTTTCAGCCCTAACAGTTTGCCAACTTAGTCACCCATTTTAACACCTTCTTTAATTAAAATGTGTTGTATTTGTGCCTAACTACACCAGTGATGCGATTTGCCCGAGTCATTTTGTAGCACCTTTTGGAGCAGCCAAAGGTCCATTGTGGAGCAGCAGACAGCACTTTTGGAGCACAAGCACACCCTTCAGATTTATTCGTACCCCTGGGAATATTATATGTTTAGATTCGTGTGTTGGCCAATCCAACTAAAGAATGCGGCTCGCGGATCCCTTACGAGGGATCTGCGAGCTGCACTTGGACCAGCAAAGGGCCGCAGTTTGGCCACCCCTAACATAGAAGTACTAGGCATAGCAACAAGATGCTGATCGATGAAGGACGGTATGGACTGCTGTAGCGATGGTCATTTTAGGTATGAAATAAAATGTAAATCAAATAGTATATTCCACTAAAGTAATGTTAGAATAAGCTGGATCACACAAATTGATTTTCCATTCAAGTTCTGAAGGTTGTAATAAAACAAAAAATTTTAATATAAATTAAAAGAAAAAAAGCTCTTTCAATAAATTATGAAAATCAATGACATTTTGTATGTAGAACCTCGTAATGATAGATGACAATCCAGCCAAAGTTGTGAAGGTTATTCACAAGCTTCCTTCTACTCTTGCACATAATTGAGTTTTAATTTACTCTATTGATTGTGCCTCGAATGGATAAAACACATATAAAAATAACAACTAAACAACGGACTAAAAGAAACAACTATAGAGTAGTTTAAATAACTTTTCTTGCAAGTACCCTCGCTACATTCCCAATTTGAAAAAGATATCGCTAGAATACCGCAGTCTATTATAAACAATAGCCGCAGTTTAATTCAAGCTTTTACTGCAACTACGAGCAGTTAGATACATTAACACTCACAAAGTTCCTTTTTTTTTTACTATACCCAACGCTTGCGTGTTTGACATCCTGCTCTGGGGGAATGCTTTCCCTACTCAGATGCACTGCGCGAATCAAGATAAGCAAAATTGCTATGCTTACTTCGCGGTTGCCGCTTCACTGCAGTAAACAAGAGCACGGTGATGAGTGCACTTGGGCTAAATATATCGGGATTTAGCAGGGTAAGGCCTTGAGCGCAAAGGGCACAGCAAATGACGGCGCCATAAGGCGGCTTCAATTTGGTTGGTTTGGGTTTCAGCGGTCTCAGCGGCTGTGGTGGTATGTTATGTCGTTTTCGCTCTGTTTTGTGATATAAATGTATCCCTTGTGGTACAGACGCAATGATACAGTGGTAATGGCCCATCTTGAGAACTACGACGTGATTACGAGCCTAAATTATGGATGTTCTTACGAACACCTTCATCAGTCTACATTCATGTTCTTCATTCGGCCAGGTTCGGCGGCGAAAGAACTGAAATGTTGCCGGGCGGGATTACGAATGTCTACGGTGCGTACTGGATGTGCCCGTTGATACTAGTTTCCATAAAAATAAACTAATAAAGAGACTAATGCTTGGGGCACAATGAAAAAGCAAATCGACGAACATGACTAGCAATGTGCTGAATCGTAGAGAACAGATGAACTCGCAAGTTTAGTGGTCACTGTTCGATTTTTGAGGACACTGTTCTGTGAAAGTTGCCGATCAAGAAATGTAATGACGCATGGAATGCAAAAGAGAAGCGATATTGTGTCCATCAGTCTCTTTTAAAAAATTAAGTACTCGAGATGTTTCAATGGTTCATCCTTGACGAGTAGCAAACTTTTCAACTATCAGCTCTGCTAAAGTATTCATTAGCAGCATTTCACAATGTTGACCTTAGGAAAGTATTTGTTATACGGACATTTCTTTGCAACTTGTTGAGAATATGAGATAAGGGACAAACCTGTCAATGTGAAGTCTAACATCTGTTTTCCGTATAATTTGCGAAATAAAATTAAATAGCACCAGAGAATTGACCTTTAGCAAGCTTGGCTGAAGTCAAATGCCAGGCACCACTTCATGGATTTGTGTAGACAGATCTTTATTTGTTAGAACAGATATGCTCTTTGCTTTCAGCGACGTCAAGTAAATCCATCATTGACAACGCTGCACTTGAGTGATTTCCGCGCAGACGACTTCTGTTCAGCGCCATATCGCGTGCCTCAGGCGCCTTTGTCAAGCACTCACAAGCTGTCTTAGACGCGTTTTTTACCCGGGGAGCCAACCCTGTGTGTCTAAATAAAAATAATTGAATTGGATGTCTTAAGAAAATTTAATGACTGTAGACATGAGACCAAGCACAACGTACAGTTTCTTTAAATTCATAAATAAACAGATCCTGCGAACGTTTATACCGCAAAAATGATTCCCCCATATAATCAAAAGCAACTGTTTGGGATTTGTTGTGAAGGCAGAGCATGATGCTTTCAAGAAACATACAGTGGCTACTTGCGTTGACTATATTTGCCTTCTTTTTTAAGATCCATAAATGCGTGATCATGGGTATACCTTGCGCTTCTTATTGTGCCACTAACACTTAGCCACTATCACAGCAAATTTCTGCTGTCATAAATAATTTGCCTCTCAACCCTCAACTGTTTTAGAGATATCTACATACTTAATGTGAGCCAGTAGGGCTAACGCTATTCCTTTCCTTGCTCGTATCCAGTATGCCAATGGTGCAGGTAGTCATAACCTGTTAGGAAAGGGCAGAAGTTGTGTACATACAATGATTGCATGCAGTTAGGTAGTAAAAATAATCATACGACACTTCACAAAGCAAGACAAAAGATTGTGGTAAAACGCGACGAAAAGAACAAATACAACGCCTTCGCCAAGGCACGGAGGGAGAGATGAGTGACGATTTGAAGTCTCCTTGTGGCTGCCGCGTCACGTAACTCCAAGATGGCAGTGCCCAGGCGACAGAGGGTGAAAAGCTCTACATGAAGATTCAGAGTCTTTCTAGTTGCGGTACATAATGCTTTACTGTTTTATAACTGTTCATTGTTTGCTCTTTTGCATTATGAACCAGGACTAGCACAATTGGCGTTGGAGATTGGCACTGGTGATTGATGGCTGGACCGCCCATATTGCCGCTTGCTATTTTTTTTTTTCTAACCAGTTGCAAGCGGGTATTGGACATTGAATCGGATGCCGTTTCATGGGATAAGTGGACCTTTCTTTGAACGCCGATTCATTGAACACCCTCGCATCAAATCGCTTGACGCCGTTCCATCATATTTTACTTCACCGAATTTTAGAGCATTATAGTGCGTTTGATTATTTACTCTCTCGTCTGAGTTGTTTGCACGCTACTGAATAAAATTACTACCCTGGTCACTCTTTCACCAAAAGCTTGTTCACTGAATCATAGAACATTACAAAACTTGAGTGGGTAGTAATCAGTGTTTCCTGTTTTCAGGTAAGATAAGCGGCGGTACTCCACCACATACTTTGTTTTCTATTTGTTCACGCATAAGAGGTAGATCCGGAAAGGACTATACTATTCTTCTCTGCACCTTTTTTATTTATCTATTTACTTGATGGCGCATTTTGGCCTAGTTGCTCTCGCGCCATAAAACTTCAATCAATCAATATTTACTTGAGTTTTTATTCTATCCTTGGAGAATAGCTTTCTAAAAACAATGGTTGAAAAGCCGGTAAGTCTACGGATCTGCTGATGACAAAGAATAAACAAAGAGATGCCTTTTTTCTGTTTTATGTGACATGGATACATGTCATTGCTTCAAGGACAACTTTGTGCTTTAAACAGAATGTTTCTTCCAGAGTGTGGATACATCCTTGAAGGGACATACCTTCGTCACTGCACTCAATGATCACAGATTTTATAAAATGTCAAGGCAGTGTTCCTGTTTATTATTGTCTACATTAGCAGCACAAGCTATTAGTTACTATGAAGAAACAAAAGGTAGCGGAGAAAATAAAGCTTCTTATTAGATCCCCTTTCTCTAGGAAAACAAAGTCTGCTATTTTTCCGGTTTTAAAAGACAACTATTCCCTAGATCCAAAATTCCTGTTGCTTAATTAGGCGGTGTTCGATCAAACGGCTTTGATGAAGCGGCATTCAATGAAACAGCATTCAATGAAATGTCTGGACCCAGTTGCAAGCACACTGGGAGTGAGACTGCTTAAAACATTTTCTTCCCTTTTTTTTTGTGGAGTGCTTCAACGGACTTGTATACAAGGATGAGGTACTTATGCCTGTTCACCATGAGCCTTCAGCACAGAAGAAACTTTCGAAGTCCTATAGAACATAAATTGCCTCAATACTGATGTGGCTGCTATCATTCAGCAAGCAAAACAGGAACACATTGGGGAACAGCTGCTACCTGCCCAGCATCCCAGAGAAATGATGAGATATCCTACTGTTTTGTTCCCGGTGTATCACACTTTTTTGCTGGCCCACCAATCACTGCCTAGTGCTGATATCTTTTGGATGCCTACTGTACTCGTCTCTGTAGTACTAATAGAAGAAAATAAATCTTTTTCTTGTTTTGTTTAGTGCCTTAGTTGTAAAGGTGCCTAGCTTCCTCCAGGAGGCAGCAGTGCAGTTTTGTTACTCATCATTTGATAATAATAAAATGAAAAACTGAGACTTGGCTAAAAATCACTTAAGAATGGTGTTCAAAAACAACTGAAATGACTTTCTAAACACTGCTTGTGATACAGCCGACTACTCATTAATTCCAACTCTCTTAATTCAAACTTGCAGATTATTCAAACTAACAGTCAGGTCCCATCCTATGCATCTCTATGGGAGGAAACGACCGTTAATTTAAACTCTGCTTTATTCGAAAAAAATTTTGGGTCCCCTCGAGTTTGAATTAATGAGATTCGACTGTAACAAGAATTGTGAATATCAAAATTAAACTACTGGCCAAGGAAACTATGAAATAAAACCGAAATGTTGAACTACACGGTTGCTGTTTTTTGTGGCACAGTTAGTGGTTGAATTTCATCTATCTTAGACAAAAACCTATGTGATGGATGAGATAGCCCATGCACTTAGGAGCCACGTTTCAATATTCTCTAAAGTCAGTCCCTAAAGCAGTCCGTCACAAAAACATGTGCAATCAAGCCTTCGTCCAGAACTTTCAGCTCACAATAGTAATAGGCTGTTGGATGGAATAGCCCAACTAGGATTTCTACAGCACTGAACAGTTATGTTTGAATGGTATGTGACATTGTTCTTGTTTCTTTCTTACAGAAGCCCAAAAAACAAAAGAGAAAAAGAGCATCGACAACATGGATTGAAGACTGTGATTACTCTTTGTCAAAAAGCAATGACAAGAGACCTTCAATTGTCATGACCAATGTGCAACTGGGGTAAATACAGTGAAACCCGTTTAGAATGAACCCACGTACAGCGAATTATTGTCGATATCGAACTCACGGAAAATTTAAATAAAAATGCATGTAAAACATACTTTTTATAGCGAACAACATATTGGTTATATCGAACTTTTTGCCCCGGGAAGGCTTCCAAAAACACGCAGACAATCATCTTCTAGCCTGTTCCTTCCCCCAAAAGGAAGTAGGAAAGAAAGAAAATTCCAAAAGCTCAAGTTGCGAACAAAATTGAGCGAAGAGACGCGATTCAAGAGGGGAGAAAGCTAAAAAATGCACTCTGCACGCACGCACAGAAAAAAACAATCTTCATCTTAAAGCGTTTGCCCACGAAGAGAAGCGATTAGAAAGGAAGATAAGCTATAAAAAACAAACACTGCACGCATGCAAAAAAAAAAAAAAAATCTTTCCAGCGCGTTGTTATAAGGCGCGTTGTTATAGCTGTTACAGCGTTGTTACAAGTCACCTAGCTGTGTTTGGAGATTTGTGTTTGTCCTTTGTCTCACTTGTTCCCATTCTCCAGGGATTATTATCGTTATTCTTGTCCAGCTCGCTTGCACCTTTGCATTTAATAGCATTATAATCAAGAGAAGCTCTCGCCTTACAACGAACGCATCGTGGAAGTTTGTTGTAAATGGTTCTTGCTATATCGAACTACTTGCTATATCGAACTGATGGTAGCGTTTCCTGCTGTTCGTTATAAACGGGTTTGACTGTATAGGCCATTCCTCAGGGCCGGAGTGCTCAGCCTTAATTCTTCACCAGCGCATCTCCTGTTTGCCCTTACCCTCTTTGACCCCACCAAATCCGTTGAAATACCCGGATGTGTGTAGAGGGCGCAGAAGTTGTAGAAAATGGCACCGCCCAGAGCTCTCTAAGTGGAATGATCGACTCTACTTGTCATCACTCAAGGAACCCCAAAATACTTTCCCAGCAAAACAATTGTTTTACATGAGTTCCTCATCAAACTCAAGAAAGCTTGTTAGTAGCATTTAGGGAGTACAGCTGCAACATTTAATTTGTTTGTAAGTAAGTCTTGTGTCTTATCTAGTTGCCACTGGCCTTTAAATAATAAGCAAATTGGTACCTTCAGTTGAACTGTGATTTGTCCATGCCATCTGAACACAGTGTGTTGTTCCTTGCTGGTGCAACAGTGTTCATTGGTACCAGTTCTGTGTTTTGACACAGTTAAGATGTTCGTGCAGTCTTTTTAGACTGCACATGCACCTTACCTGCATTGTCCGAATTGAGTTGGCTGTGCTTGAAAGTGTGTGGTGTCTGCATGGCCTTCCCCAGTGACAGGGAAGCAATCTGTGGAATTGTATCAAAACTGGGTCGGTTTCAAGTGGAAGACGATGTGACAGAGCGAACGACGCACGTCATTTGTGGAGAGAAGCTGAGGACCCTCAACCTGCTCTTTGCAATGGCACGGGGATGTTGGATCCTTCCTACAAAGTGGGTGAGTGTGCTTGCAAGAGCAGGACCAATCGGTAGATGGTTTGATCTAGCTCAGTCTGAGCCACCACTGCCACTCTTTGCTGAACTGTTGATTGCAGAAATATTTTTATCAAATGTTATAACTTTAGGCAAATGCCATAAAGTACAGTGGCTTATGCATGCCCATCAAAGTTGGCACTCTCAGGAAAGCTCCAGTGCATGACATGCACCCATAAATGTAGACAAAGCTGCTCCAATAAACTCGAGGCTTGCTTGATTCACTTTTGCCACAAATGAAATTTTGGGATCTAAATTCTAAGCTGTCACCCTGTGCTTTAAAGCCGAGTACGAAAAATCTGAATGTCTGAAATACTTCAGTGATGGGATTGCTGCGCCAATTGTGCCAAACTGCGCCAAGGGGCTAACCCTGCTACATTTTGCCAAAATATCGAATAATCTGTGCCAAGCCTGCGCCAAAACACCAATTTCGGTCGCCTTTCATTACCGAAACTAAACTGAGTACCGTAATTGAGCATGCGTGTGTTATGTGGCGCAAGCGGCTGCCCGACACAAAGTGCCCTGTATCAATTATCCATCCGGTCTTGCATGGTTTTCCCGCCGTCTCGTGTTTCCACTCTCGTCGTCTCGTGAGTATCACCTCGGGTCTTATTTTTTTCTTTTTTCCAACGATAGACACGGGTGTGTGCGGACACTCCGACGCTAGCGTGCCGGGTACCAGCCATGCCGTCACGCTGTGAATTGACACCACTTTTTTGCACTGCGAGAGATACTTTGTGAGCTGAAGCACTCGCTCCTGAAAGCAACGGCTGTGGGAAAACTATATTTGGTCCCTGCCTTCCAGTCACCGTAGTCGCACGATGTCGGGTGTTGCGGTCCCCACATCGCTGCAGATATATATGGCGCTTTCCAAAATGAAACTAAGTATTGCCGCATGTTCATCAACATTCCTGTTCTTGTTTAAATCGTACGTTACTACAAAAATCCTCTTTAACTCAAAGACTGCTATGTCGAAGTATTGATTACCTAGGTTTCTCTCGGTGGGCTTTCTTTCGAGAGAGACCCCTGTTTGTGAAAAATCGGCCGCAAAAGAAAGTTGAAGAGAAGTGAGCTAAAGCAAAGAAGGCAATGTCTGCACGCTGAACCCGCACAGCGTGCTTGTTTGTTTCGAGTTCAGTCGTTGCACGAAGTGCTCCAAGAACTTTTGACCCTGGCTCGCGATGTCTTGCAACAATGCACTCAGGTTCTTTCTTTCTTTTTTTTTTGTGTGTATGTGTGTTTAGTTTCTACCTTGTTTGCCGGCTTGGCAAGCACACACCGCTGGACTCTTTTTTGTCATGTGCTCGACAGCAACATTTCGCATACAGTTTTGGG
This sequence comes from Ixodes ricinus, assembly GCA_037355805.1. NCBI lineage: Eukaryota > Metazoa > Arthropoda > Arachnida > Ixodida > Ixodidae > Ixodes > Ixodes ricinus. Next base: position 86,420 of record JAZHYW010011869.1, read on the forward strand.
AATTAGTTGACGACGGAGTGAAGTGGCATGGTTTCGGTTTCAATCAAACAGCCGTCGTCTCCGCTCGCTCGATGAAGCACGCGCAACTGCAAGCCTGCCGAGTTGCCCTCAACTGCATGCGAACATGATTGTGCGACAGAGGCACCAGCCGAGACGCTTGCAATCGATTGTTTAATTTACGTTTGCTTACTTTTGACGAAAATCTGGCACGTCGGGAACCAGTAAAACGGGGGCAAGTGGTTTTTCGGAATTCCTCGGCAATGGCTACAGCACTGTATACTTGTGGGATGTCTCATTAGTAAAAACACAAGCAGAGAGTTCCGTCACAACATGTCACATCGGAAAAGAACACAACACAAAGTGCCCTTCATTTGTACAGCACTTAAAACAAATATTTTTATTTTCATAAGAATATTTGCTCGAAAAGCCACTTTTGCTGCTCGAAACGCTGTCTTGGCTACTCCAAAGCCACATTTGCTGCTCTCAAACACTGTTTTGATTGCTCCAAAGACCACATTTGCTGCTCCAAAAGACTGTTTTGGCTGCTTCGAAAGGTGCTCCAAAATGGCTTAGGCCAATCACATCACTGTACTTGTATAGGATGGTCGAAGCACAGGATGCTTCGACTACTGTTCAACATATCTGTTGTCTGGATTTTTGGCTGGCAAATTCTGATCTCTTTGACAATGCAATGATCTTTACTCATGGTGAAGCAACATAAAAGCATATTATTTTATCGTTCTTACTTACCGGTATGTTGGCTGCAGGTGTACTGGTCTCTGGAATCTGGGCACTGGCTTGTGAAGATCCCTTTGAGCTGTCAGACATGTTTCCTGCTGTTCGAGTGAGTGTTGAGTGAAGAACACTGCTGATTTTTCCGAGCAAAATTACTGACACAATGGGCCTTTCTCAAAAGCCACTCAGCCGCCCCTTCCGCTGATAGCAGCATAGAAAGGCTGCTGGTCACCTCCAAATTTAAAAGCCTATAAAAGTATAGAGCAGATAATGGGAAATACATTTCTGCAGAGAGGTATGTGAATGTCTCCTTCGATAGACCTTTTCCTAAATTACCCAAGCACCAAGGAGCATTTTGCTCATGTAGTTACATGCACTGTACACGCTGGCATCTGCGTCAGTAACTGTTCTAAAGCAAAAATCTAAGACAAATGGCACTTAGCAAGTGCATTTGTCAACGCCTTGTTTTGGTTCTTTGAATCTTATATACAGGTAAGGCAAGCGCATGGTGCGTGGTTAATTTGGCGAGAGGTCTATTTACGAAATTCAGAGCACATGATCGTGGAAAAAACGCTGCTTTTATTACGGCCATCAATACAGAAGCTTCCACTGTACAGCACCAACAGTTAGAAGGGGGGTTATCTTTTTGTGGAAACCCTTCAACTTTTGGGTTTGAAGAAAAAACTAAACATAATGTCAGGCAGCAGTTAAAAAAGCGGGAAAGCCATTCACATGAATGGGCTATCTTGATCCCTTCGCTTACTTTGCAAACAGCAAACAAATGTAGACTGAGTGCACACTTCTGGAAATGCACAGTGGGTGTCACTGAATTGTTCAATTCACATTTTCTGATTTTAATTGTTAGTTTGTTTGGCTGTGAACTTTGAAGTGACCCATTTGAGTCTGCCTATGGCTTTCTTTTGTGACATACATTGCCGTGTTACCAATTGTCGTATAAAGAATGACCATCTGGCAAAGGAAAGGTGGCCCTTTTTATTGACTGGTATGGATCTGTGGTTGAAGGCATACCGAAAAGAAAATCGCAATATACCTCTCACATTCAGAAATAATTTAAACATGATCAAGAAAATCTGCTAATGACAATCGCACACAAATGATAGACAAAATCTGCTGATGACAATCGCACGTTGCAAATGGAAATCGCAAATCCGGTGCCTCCAGAGTGTTTGTTACGTCATGTTTAACTTCACGGGCAAGGCTACGGGCAGGCTGGCGTGGTTGTGAGCTTTGCCACTTTGTGGCATCAGAGTGTTGCAACCTGGCCGTTCAAGATGCCCCCGCTGTCGCAGAAGTTGAATAGGTAGAGAAGGGAAATACGGTTCACCCAAGTTTCACAGCCAATGAGCGTTCAGAGCTCTGCGCCATACTTCCGTGGAGCAGTTCTGCTTTTATGGAAAGTTTGGCGTAACGACATTTGGGAATATCCACCAAGTGCAATCTGGTAATTGCTTTATACTTTTTAATGTTGTTTTGGTGTCTTTTTTCACAAAAAAAAAAAGTCATATTTTTTACCCACAATGTGTGAAGAAACGAAAGCGATCGCTGTAGCATGGTCGCGCAAGGTGGGTGGAATGGTGCCGTCACATACCTGAGGACGGAGGTGCAACGTGGTTAATTCTCATAGCCATCGTGGTTGGCATCGTGGTGCCACTGATGACTGCCACCAGTGATCTGTGAAGAAAGTGGCTAAGCGTGGTGGAAGTTTCTAAAACCATCCAACATTACACATAGCAAATGGATACTGCCAAATTGGGATTTTGCATAACACGAGTAATGTTTGAAAACAAGTCCTTCAAGCAGACAATGGTTCTCCCTTCGTCGTGCAATTCTTGGCGCGGCGCCAGGGCTCCCCATCCCCGCGCTGCACGGCCGACGGGAAAACCTGACTTCCGTCGCCTCGCACCAAGAGTGGAGAACAGGGTTTTTCCATAGCGGCGACGACAAGGCACAAGGTCGAAATCTCTGCAAAGTGTCACCCGTAAAGCTATCACCTTAAAAATCGGTGTCTCTGTGGTGTGGCAAGAACATGCTTGACATTTAGACAGTAAAATAAGTGCTCAAATTTTGTTGCACTATCCCAATAAAATGAAGTTGAATTCCAAAGAAAAGTATCTATAGATCAGGCCGAGCTCATTCTGAGAAAATGTTTAAGAAACGTGGTTGAAATTGTCCCTTAAAGGCAGCATGTGCTAGAAACAAAACAAACAGTGAGCTGCAGTTATTATACATAGGAATAACTGTTTGCAATATTTTGGGACGTAAAAGGGATTGTGCTCTGAAACATAGTGCATATGTAGGAATGAATAGACTCCTAAAATGCATTCCTGATATTTTAAGAAAGATAAACTACTACTTGTATAGAAAATATGAAACCTTAATTTTTAGCTATCCCATGCTAGACCAACTTGTGCTAAGCTTGGGTTTGTGCTAATTTAAACTTGATAACTTTTTAGACCTACGGTGATGAACGAAGCTAATACTGTCGAGACCGGTTATAACGAAGGCAACTGGAATGGAAATCACTTCGCTATATCCGCTATTTCGTTATAACCGACTTCGGTTTATAACGAAGTGCAAAGGGAATGGGAAATTGTGGTCGCTTCGCTGTAGCCGCTATTTCGTTATAACCGACTTCGTCATAACCGGTCTCGACAGTAGACAGTCGTAACAAAGCTAAGCTTGACATGCTGTCCCTGTGGCACTTGGATGAACTGAGTTTCTACTTAAAGGCTGACGACCAGACTCGAGATTCTGCAAGGCAGAAGATCCTCCTTACCACGGGGAGGAGGAAACAGGCAATGGTGGACAGGGTAGAAGGGGAGAGAGGAGGAAGCGGGAATAAAGTGGAAAGCGCGAACTGGTCGTCGGTCTTTAACCAAATAATTGTGGCTGGCAATAACATTTTGTTGCAACTTGGTGAATCTATCAATTTATTATTCTATAAATCTGGGTAATAGATATGGTGTATGGATACACCGGGTGTTTCGTTGAACATCAATCAAAACTTTCCTATGAAAACTATGCATTGCACAGAAAAATAATGGTGCCCGACCAAATTAGTCGGGTACATGAAATTTTGGATGATTAACTCCTTAATTAGTTTTGACTTACAAATTTGTTCATTAGTAAAAATAAACATGATTTCAATTTGAAACTGTCTGGGTGCTATTGAAAACCATTAAATCGGTAAATTTTAAAAACACTTGGGAGCGCACGGGAAATGGGGTGGTGTGCGAAAGTTACCTCTTGTGCTACAGCCACAAGGCTGGCGGAGTGAAAATTACCATAACAAACGAAAAGCATTGCAGGCACGTCGCAGTTGGATGCATTTGCCGCACCCAGAAAAGAACAAAGTATGTGCTCCAAATCTTTCTAAAATTGACTGATTTAGGGGTTTTCGATGATGCCCAACATATTTTAGATTGTAACTAAATGTTTATTTTTACTAAAAAAGTTAGTTGCGCAATATTATTGAAAATTTTGATCATCTTAAACACCGTGTTTGTTAATAAATAGGCACCTTGACTGTGACTAATGCTGTACTAATCATGTTTCTGTGCAATGAATAGTTTTTATGCAGATGTTTTTGCCGGCGTTCGGTGAAACAGCCTGTATAGGACTGCGTAACCTGCGATAGTTTCATCATTGGTGGCCCCTGCGAAATTTCACAAAATGACTTCAGCTAAATTTACCAAGGTGAAGACTGCCTGAAGTGTGGGAGCATTCTTAACTATCGTGGTAAAGCTAACAATAAGCATGAACTGAAAAAGTCTATGATTAAATCTTCTGAACAGTAATAGTGTTGCATCAGAGTACATTTGTCAGCTGGCCCACTCTTTGAAATCCCTAGACGATCTTGAAACAGTGTAGTACTTGCCATCTGACGGTTCTTTGTGTTCCTTGATGCCTCACTCCTGCAGTTGAGCAGGCTGGATCGGCAGAAGGCCAAGAAGAAACGGAACAAGAAAGGCCTGCTCACTAGAATGGGCAGCTTCTATGTGTCCCACAAAAGCTCCCCTCCGCACAGCAAAATGTGTGCCCTCATCAAAATTCTTGGTGGCGAGGTGAGGTTCCTTCAGATGCGCGTGGGAGACCTTGGGTGTTGCTTGCAGTATTGCGGAATGGGCACCCCCATTCCATTCCATTCCAGTTCCAGTCTGAGGAATTAGAGTTTTTGACAATTCCATTCCTTTCAACTCCTCGGAACGGAGACACTGGGCCCATTCCCACTCCTGGAATGGCTAAACTTCTCCATTCCATTCCTCAGATTCCTAAAGGTGAAAAAATAGCCACTGGCAGCCAGATTGTGTTACTGAAAAAAAGCAGCATAAAGCTGCATGTTATCAAACGCAAAGATGACTGCAAAAGTGCGCAAAAGCATCCTCGGAGCACTCATTCTGCTAAGCCGAATGGTGGTCACACAAAGCGCTTCGTAGCAACCTCTTATCGACAGTTGGGTCAGCTGAACACAAAAAAACGAGAACCAATGCAATGCAAAATCGCAGTTGTGCCCTACATCCATGGAGTAACCCACAGGCTAAAAAAGATCGCAGGCAGGCAATATATTCAGGTTGTTTGTTTAGCACCAAACGAAGCCTACTCTATGTACTGCAGGGTCAATAAAGGACATGATCAACAGACGATATGTGACATAGTCCATAGAGCACAGTATGCCCCATGCGAAACGGGGGTATTTTATCATGTTCCAGTCTCTTGCGGGAAGAGCTACATTGGCCAAACTGGCCGATGTATAAACGATAGAGCAAGGGAGCATGCAGCGTTGGTGAAGGGTACATCAGCGGGACATCTGTCTGCTCATTGCCGGACCTCTGGACGTGATGCAAAGCTCACCAGCATAACCTTCCTTCATTAGAACAAGAACCCCTTCACACGTGAAGTGCTGGAAGCCTTGGCCATTAAAGAAACATGAGAAGATTGCGTGAGCACCTCATCGATTACGGTTCACAAGAAAGAACGACAATATTTGCGGTTTGCTACAACCCGTTGAGTGGTAGTCCAAAATGTTTTTTAAGATATTGTTTAATGTGTTGTACGAGGAAAGAGAAAGGGCCTAGGCTGGGAAGAGGATAAGTAAAAGTCAGTTGTTAGTCAGCAGTGTGTTTGTCCAGTCCTTTTCTATGTGTACTTGTTTTCTCATGTTCAGCTGACCCGAATGCCAACAGTATGTACCAACTAGCTCATCTAAAACCCGTAACCTTTTGTCACTGCAGACATCATTCGCGCAATCAAGCGTAAATGGCTTTAGAGTACCAACAGATGCCAAAATATAAAACAACCCATTTTCTTCGCAAACGGACGGTGTAAACCTTCCACATATACATGGTTAGCGTGTTGTTTGTTTGAAAAGGCATTAAAATGTCTAGTTTGTGCATGGCGCAGAAGCTATCTTGCTCTCTGCTTCAAATGCTTCGCAACAGCACCGATAGTGTGTTGTTAGAAGCGACGCCGTGTATACCTACCCAAAATCTCCATGCACTGCGGCAAGAACAGAAAAAAAGTGCAATCGGTATATGGCGCCAGCACAAGGGACTGTACCACCTTATTATGGAACCTGCCTTAAAACGTAAACTTTTACGTTTGCTATACATTCAGTCCATTTTTAATGCAAAAGCATTAACTGTCTCATGGAGCGAGCTGACGTCATCAGTTTGAAGCTCGAAAACGGCACCTTTAATCCTTTCTTCAAGTGTAGCCAGCTCCCAGCTATCAAATCACGCGAGAAGCCTAGACACGGCACCTAGTTTCCCCGATCCCAAAGGAGCGAAGTAAAGCTGATAAATTTTCGGCTTCAATCCCATTGGCTGGTGCGCGTCGACAAGGCTCCCACTGGCCGCTGCGCGTCAATTTCAACGATCGCTCACCCAATGGCGCTGCATGTCCGCGAAGCGGCGGCTCCACCGTTCCACGCCCAAGGTCAGCGCGCCGTACGCCGCAGACGACAGAAGGGAGCGATGAGCGGCGTGCATGCTCGCATTCACAACTCATAAGAAGTGCTTAGGTGTACCTCGAGCCTTTTTATTTTGAAGCTGATTTAAATAACTAGGTGCTCCTGACACATATTTAACTTCTCAACATATCGAAGTCTGTTACTGCCTCTTTTATGTGATGAACAACAATTTTATGTGTCTGTGGGCTGGATAAAAACAAAGTATACAGGAGCGTTCAGAGCTGACGCTGCTTAAAAAAAAGTATGTTTTTTTTTGTGTTTTTTTTTTGGGGGGGGGAAAAAGTGTGTCTATTATGCGAGTAAATATGGTACACATAAACTGTGCTAAGGACAGCCAATATATTTCTAATATAAATCGCTCTTGGACATCGTCTTGCACGAGTTCGAAACTTTGCAAAATACTGCCTCGGGAGGCTAATGTTATATTCAGTTTTACGTGCACTTGTTTTAAAAAGCCCCTGAAAATAAAAAAATAAAAAATTCTAGCATTAGTTGGGACACGCATGTCAAAAAATATTTTCTCGAAAAAAACATTTTTTAGAGAAATATTGACGGTGCGAGACGCGATTTACTCAGCAGTCACCTCCTTTCCACTTGTTTTCTCTCTCGGCATTTCGGGTGCGTGGAGGAGAGGTGGATCGGCTTCGCCTTCACGTTAAGGTGGAAGGAGCGAGTGACGGAGATGTTCATTTCGGATTGACTTGTGATGTCATGGACTTTGCGTGCAGAATTTCAAATAAATCTCTCTCCATCTATATATGCTCTAAAAAAAAAAATTTCGCGCAAAAATTTTTTTTTTGACACGCGTGTCCCAATTAAACTGTATAAACAAAAACTTTTTTTTTCTTTTCAGGGGTCTTTAGGCCCTCACTTTACAACTGTGCCTTATCAGTCATGTGCACTCTAACATTTTATTAGGCTGCCGCATAATCATCGCGAGGCTGCTATATATACTGCACAACTTTTTATTTCGGACATTCACTTTTGCTAGTGTTGAGCACATCGCATTTCGCCAAAAAACTGAGCTTTCTAACACAGTTTGCACGTGATGTCATTGCACTATAAGCTGATGGTCACTGTGATTCAATCTCGCTGAGAAAATCGAATCTGGTGGTGCAAAATGCACGCTGCAGGAGGTTCGTGCACAGTGCAAGTGAAAACGCGCTTTGTGGTAGGAGTGTTCTTGCAAAGAAAGTAGTTTCCGGGACCATGCTTTCTGGTTTGTGTCGAAGATGCGAAGCAGGGGAACCTTTACAACACAGTATGTATTTAACCCCCCCCCTCCCCTTCCCTCCCTTCCCCTCCCTCCCTTGCTTTTTCGATGCTCCTCCAGATAATGCTTTTTATTACCGAAGGACACCCTCCTCCGTTCGGGGTGTTAATTCGACAGTTATATTTCTGTCATTTGTTAACAGTAAATCCTCATATTCTTTTATTTCGCACCCAAAAACTGTGAAGTTTAAACAAAATACGGAGGTGGTCGAGAGCTTGGGGAAGAACTTGAGAACGACATTCCTGTGAGACTTGGAGAGGCTGCCAACGTTTGGCTGTCCCTTTGAGGCCGCTAGGATCTTTCTTTTCAGGTATCTCTTTCATACTTACTTAGAGTTCTATGTAACATAAGATAAATAAATCACATTTAGTCCTCTCAATGCTCCTATTCTCGGGGAGCACTTTCTGAGACAGTTCAGCAACGAAAACATGTTTGGGTGCCTCAATAATGTGTACCATAAAATCTCGAGAGATGGCCCACCTAAAATCGAAAGAAAATTGGGTGAAAATGAGGGGTGGGCTAACTTTCTGTGTGCAATCAAGAAAAATTGAAAAAAATGCTATTCTATTAGATCATATGTCTCTGTCAAACTTGTTACCGCGGCGAGGGGCAATGAAGCAAAGATGACTACTTCCCAATCAGGAATGTTCGCTTATTAGTGATGCAGAACTATCAATAAATCGACTATCGATACTATCGATAGTTTTCCAAAACTATCGATAGTGTTGCAGAACTATCGATAGTCGACTATCGATAGTTTCGATAGTCGACTATCGATAGTACTATCGATAGTTTTTCGATAGTCGACTATCAATAGTACTATCGATAGTTTTTCGATGGTCGACTATCAATAGTACTATCGATAGTTTTTCAATAGTCGACTATCAATACAGTTGAAACTCGATTTAACGAAGTCACCAGGACCCGCTAATTATTTCGTTAAATTGAGAACTTCGTAAAATTGAGGAAGGGAGACCTCGCGCATAGGCTGCGCGGAGAATCCGAATTTGTTTGTTAAATCGGGAAATTCGTAAAATCTGGTTTCGTTAAATCGAGGTTCAACTGTAGTACTATCGATAGTTTTTCGATGGTCGACTATCGGTAGTTCTGCGACATTAGGGGGTTTTAGGGAACGTTTTTGCACATCCGATATGGTACGATGGTCCTTCCGGTACGAAGTGCGCATTTGCGAGTCTTCTGACGTAGCGCATGCGCAGTGCGTCGTACCATATCGTATCTGCGAAAACGGTTTCCTAAAACTCCCTATTATCGATAGTTTTATTACTATCGGTAGTCAGATTTCTGGCGACTATCGATACTATCAATAGTACTATCGATAGTTTTGCACCGCTAGAGCAAACACAGTTGCCGCACCGCTGCTCGCCTCCCTTTCTCCTCTCTTCGCCCAAACTCTCGTCTTCGTCATCACTGAAAGCTGAACCAAAATTTGGATGGTAAGCGCTTGGGCTAGTTGGTGTCCCATTTGAAAAAATAAAGCGAGAAAAAGAGAAGAGGGGCGACGCAAACTACTAGTGTCGCAAAACTATCGATAGTAAACCGTCGACAGTACTATCGATAGGTTTACGATAGTCGACTATCGATAGTACTATCGATCGTTTTTCGATAGTCGACTATCGATAGTGTCTCGATAGTCGACTATCGATAGTACTATCGATAGTTTTTTGATAGTCAACTATCGGTAGTACTATCGATAGTTTTTCGATAGTCGACTATCGATAATACCTACTATAGATAGTTTTCGATAGTCGACTATCGATAGTTTTTCGATAGTCGACTGTCGATAGTACTATCGATAGTTTTTCTTTACTATCGATAGCCAGATTTCTGGCGACTATCGATAGTACTATCGATAGTTTTGCACCACTATCGCTTATATCCCGCGTTAGCTAACTAGATGCATTTACACCAAGGTCATCATTGATCCGAAAGCTATGATTACTAGTAGTGGGCTATTTTGCAGTGTTTAAAAGAAACTACCAAAACGCCCAAAAATTTGGGTGGGTTACCTTTCGGGATTTTACAGTATATCTAAAATGGGTCGTGCAGCGATTTTTATACTTTACAGTAAATACCGCTAAGAAATTATCCTGGACGTTAATAACTTGCAAAAACACATTAGTTTTCTTCGCTCAATGGCAGATGCAGAGGAAATAAGGGATAGAAACAGCTTTCCCTTCCTCAACTCGCTTTTAGCACAAGCAGCCACTGGACCTGTCGCTAATTATATACCGTCAGTGTTCATCATAGTCATGCGCTGGGGTTGGCCAAGAATAAAGCATGGTTTGAGCTTTAGACATCATCAGAGTTTGGCTATGCTCATCTTTGATTGAACATGATTCACTACCCGAATTATGGTGCCTGCAGCGTGTCTCCGACTGGTGTGTTTAGCGTCCCATGCTGCCAACACATCGAAAGTGGTCCCCAAGTGGCACCAATTGATGTCATAGATGCCGGAGTGTCATGCTGTCGGATGTCGCGATCCTTGCGGTTGGTCGTAGAAATGCTGGCGAAATGCACGAGCGAATAAAAGTGTCGCTGTCGTAGCGGCGTCCCAACTTCTAGCTGCCGAACCTTCCGTGGACTGTCACACTGGAGAGTGACCTGCAGCAGAAACGACGTCTGCCACATACACCATTGCTGCTGAGACGCCACCAGGATTGCAACCAGTGACAGTATGACACTTTTATGACGTCATGAGGCAGAAATTGGAAGACCACTTTTTTGGGCGCGGTAAACACACCAGTCGTAGACTTGTTCCAGGCACCGTACCCGAATGTTTCCCTGCCGAAAAACGCAGTGTAACTTTTCACTATCTGGATGATGGAACTGGAAGTCCATATGGATTTTTTATGGATTTAGGATTACGGAACTGGATTACCAGGTCCATAATCCAGATAGTGAAAGGTTATCCTGGGTTTTCGGTAGGGTCCGATTCGGTGGGGAAAGATAGGCGTATGACTGGTCCGACGAGCACGTAGCACCTACGGCACTGTCAGTACTTCAAGTCCGAGGAGGCTAGCGTCAAGAAGGGAAAGTGGGGAAGAAGGAAGGTGCGGCTTCTGCATTGCTTTGTGTGATTACTAACTGGCCGCTAAACTAACCTTTTCAAATCCTAAAAGGCAACGTAAAAAGGAGGGGTTCTTTCCTGTTGCAGGAAAAATGGTGAGGAGAGAATCGAGGACCAAGCTTCCTCTTTTCTGCTGGTTGGTCAGCCTAAGGGGACATGGGCCAGGGAAAGAATTTGTATTATTTACAGTATCTAAATTAAATTTTCATAGTTTCTAGTGCTTATTCTCCTCTTTATAAATCTGACTTTAGATTTGATTTAGCTGGGTTTTAATGCGAATAGCATTCTTTGGATACTTCACGCACTTTTCGTCTATGTATCTATCTATCTATCTGGCTATCCAACCTCTTACGCCGCGGGTCGATAAATAAATAAAAAGACCGGCGCCGGCTGGGATTCGAACCGTTGACCCTTTGGTCAGCAGGCAGACGCGCTAACCACAGAGCTATGAAGGCAGTCATTCAACGCACTCTAAACGGTTGTTTATATCTTTACCATAGGACGCGCTTTACAGCGCTGTCACAGCTACCGGTGCGCGCGCGTTCCATGCACGAGGGCTCATTCCGCTCTCGTGAGGCTGAGCACGGCCGCTAGCTCACCCTCTCCCGCGCTCGGGAGAGGGTGATGTAGCGGCCGTGCTCAGCCTCAGAGCGGAATGAGCCTCGTGCATGGCAGCACGCGCACCGGCCAGCTGTGACAGCGCTGTAAGCGCGTCTATGGCAAAGATATAAACAACCGTTTAGAATACCGTTGGTTGAGACTAGCTGAGACGCCAGAAAGTCTGGTCGGTACCATTTTGAGTGTTTGTGCGTATGGCGCGTGCTTTGCTCGCCTTCTAAGTGACACAAACGCACGTGCTGGGCTGCGGAGATCGTGCGCAGGGCTGTGAAAGTGTCAACAAATTTAGAATCGCCTCAAGAGTGGGCTGGCGTATCTAGAGTGTGCCGGCCACCTGACGAACGCGCATAACTCCGCACCGTTTGATGCTATTCGCATTAACGTAGATAATCATTCCCAAAGGATGGGTTCTGCTGATTTTTTATGTTCTGGATGCAATACACATGCAGAAAACACCTTCTTGTGCACATGTGGGGCATGGCAACACTTAAGAGAGCAGTAAAGTTTCTGGACTACAAGTCACACTTCCGTATATGTAGCCATTTCCGTGGAAAAGTTGGTGTATAAGTCGCACCTCTTTGCACAGTTCACACGGTGAATTCTTTTGTTTTACGCGCATCAGTATCACGAAATCTGAGTTTCGCACAATCGGTTAGTTCACACATACCAAAGATCAAAGGCGTGTTGGTGAAAATACAAGAGTCAAAGAAAGAATAAAAACACTTAGGGACAAGGACAGACAGCACAGTTCTTTCAGTTCTTGAAAGAACTGTGCTGTCTGATCTATCTTGTCCCTAAGTGTTTTTATTCTTTCTTTGACTCTTGTATTCACACATACCGTTTGACGCATCGGTATATAAGTCGCACCTCTTTGCACAGTTCACACGATGAATTCTTTTGTTTACGCGCTTCAGTATCACGAAATCTGAGTTTCGCATAGTCGGTTAGTTCACACATACCGTTTGGCGCGCACCGGTATATAAGTCGCACCTCTTTGCACAGTTCACACGGTGAATTCTTTTGTTTACGCGCTTCAGTATCACGAAATCTGAGTTTCGCACAATCGGTTGGTTCACACATGCCGTTTGACGCGCATCGGTATATAAGTCTCACCTCTTTGCACAGTTCACCGATGAATTCTTTTGTTTACGGCGCTTCAGTATCACGAAATCTGAGTTTCGCACAATCGGCTGTAGTTCACACATACCGTTTGACGCGCAGCGGTATATAAGTCACACCTCTTTGCACAGTTCACACGATGAATTCTTTTGTTTACGCGCTTCAGTATCACGAAATCTGAGTTTCGCACAATCGGTTTGTTCACACATACCGTTTGGACAGCGCAGCGGTATATAAGTCGCACCTCTTTGCACAGTTCACCACGATGAATTCTTTTGTTTACGCGCTTCAGTATCACGAAATCTGAGTTTACGCACAATCGGCTAGTTCACACATACCGTTTGACGCGCAACGGTATATAAGTCGCACCTCTTTGCACAGTTCACACGATGAATTCTTTTGTTTACGCGCTTCAGTATCACGAAATCTGAGTTTCGCACAATCGGTTTGTTCACACATACCGTTTGACGCGCAACGGTATATAAGTCTGCACCTCTTTGCACAGTTCACCGCGATGAATTCTTTTGTTCTACGCGCTTCAGTATCACGAAATCTGAGTTTCGCACAATCGTGTTTGACAGCGGTATATAAGTCGCACCTCTTTGCACAGTTCACACGATGAATTCTTTTGTTTACGCGCTTCAGTATCACGAAATCTGAGTTTGCACTGTCGGTTAGTTCACACATACGTTTGGCACGTAACGGTATATAAGTCGCACCTCTTTGCACAGTTCACACGATGAATTCTTTTGTTTACGCGCTTCAGTATCACGAAATCTGAGTTTCGCACAATCGGCTGGTTCACACATACCGTTTGACGCGCAACGGTTTATAAGTCGCACCTCTTTGCACAGTTCACACGATGAATTCTTTTGTTTACGCGCTTCAGTATCACGAAATCTGAGTTTCGCACAGTCGGCTGGATTCACACATACCGTTTGACGCGCAAGCGGTATATAAGTCGCACCTCTTTGCACAGTTCACGCGATGAATTCTTTTGTTTACGCGCTTCAGTATCACGAAATCTGAGTTTCGCACAATCGGTTAGTTCACACATACCGTTTGACGTGCTAACGGTATATAAGTCGCACCTCTTTGCACAGTTCACTCGATGAATCCTTTTGTTTACGCGCTTCAGTATCACGAAATCTGAGTTTCAGCACGATCGGCTAGTTCACACATACCGTTTGACGCGCAACGGTATATAAGTCGCACCTCTTTGCACAGTTCACACGATGAATTCTTTTGTTTACGCGCTTCAGTATCACGAAATCTGAGTTTCGCACAATCGGTTAGTTCACACATACCGTTTGACGCGCATAACTCGGCGTTTCGACTCGGGAGAAATGCCCAAATCACGGCACTGCCTCGCGGAGGCAATCGAGTGTTTAGCAGAAAAAGGACGTAACATGCACAAAATGAGAAGGTAGTCGGCTTTATTCGAGTGTGCACACGCTAAGCGAACTAAAGTTTTAACGTGCCAGACACTTGTGAACCAAGCTTTGGACCACTAGGCCTAGCCTAAGCCAAGGCACGGAGACTACACAAGCATTAACGCGCAGGCAGATAGATAAATCTTAACACACTTCTTTCGATGCCGCTAAAAAATCGGCTAGCCACAATCCTTCCCTTTACATTTAGCAACATGGTTGGAACATGGCAGAAAAAACACTGCTCACCAAACGGGAACCAAGAAAGACGTGAGAAAATTTTCTGCAATGCGTGTATACCAGCCCACTTACCTTTCAGTGTTACTGGACTGAAGCGAAAAGAATACAGAAACATGGTTGCATTGGGCAATGTCGATCACATGCTGTAAGAGCTTTATTCTCACTGCCTTGCCTATCCGGATTGAGCCTCTTGGGGAAACGGTAAAATTTCTCGCCGAGTCAGTTGTGAAAAGTGTAAAGTGCGGCCACAGCATTGCCTCCTGGAAGGGCAACATCACCTATGGCTACATAGTTACGGTACTCTGCGAAAGATGGCATGCGGCGCATAAATAAATGGCGTCGTACCATCAATATTCTTTTTTAAAAATGCATATAAGTCGCATTGTTGTTCAAAACGCACATAGAAAAATGTTTGAAAAAAAAATGCAACTTATACACTGGATTTAATTCGCTCCTTCTAACCACTGAGAGCAATAAATAACAAAAATTATTTGTGTGAGACTTGATTTATTCTAAAATTGAGAAAAATTGCAAAACACCATTTTTAACGGACTAACAAAAGTTTTCTAAATTTTTTATAAATATAAAAAAATATACATTTTCACCAAACCTAGGTAGTTGCATTCTACATATTCTAAAGTATATGCATGCCAAATTTGGTAGTGATAGGACAATATTAAGAAAAAAAAATTCTAGTGCACAAAGTGTGAAGATGCCCCAAAATTACAGAGAAAAACTCGTTCGAATGTTATCATAAATGTGTAGCGATACACTTCCGTGGCGGGAAAAAGAATATTTTGTTAAAAATTTGCCGTGAGAAATTGAAGCTAAAGAAAACTGCGATGGACAGGAGACTTTTGCAATGTAAATGTGATGGCAGGCGAGGTCACAATTTGAAGAACCACACACACACAAAAAAAGGCTCAAATGTATGCTGTTCTGGGTTGCAGGAGGTCTTCAAATGTGTATTTGACTAATTTTGCAATCATAACCACACTTGTTATTTTTATACATAAAATATGAAGATACAAAGATAATAAAACACCATAAAACCCAAAATCACACTTTTTTGCAAACTATTGCCGTTTTTCGACCCGCATGTCTCCTAAGACCCAGCTGCAGGAAGCTATGTCAAAACAAATTAACATGGCAGTCATCACAAGCTCCTACTTTTCTTCGACATATGTGTGGGTGGGACAATTCATTTTAGCGTGCTTGGTGTCAATCTATTCAATGGCATAAACAGGTAGTGCTTCACTGAGCATGAGGACACAATTAGGGGTGTACATGTGTATTTGTCCAGTTATTTGTATTTGGAATAAAAGATACATATTGCAACTTTTTTATGAACAGTGGTCATTTTGCTATTGAAAATGTCTACTGTGACATTATTTTTGACAAAACAATGGTAGTGGAGGGGAGCCAGGGTGGTTTTCTGGGAAGCCCGTGGCTACCCAAAATAGTGTATTGTTTCTCTTGAGCTTATTGGAGTGTCTGACCATAAGAAAAGATCCCATTTCACTTGTTACAAAAATATGCGAAACATCACCGTAAAACACGAACCAACCAATCGCCTATATTTGGAAGGTCATTGTCATGGAGCGACAAGTGGGCACTTACTCAACACGGATCTATAATCTATGGTAAAATTTGAAATTGTCCGAACATAGGCGTATGCTCAGCATTCTGTGCTCAGTTGGTTCAGGGAATATACTTGCGTGTGTTTTAGTCTCTGCAACCTCTAAGATAAGCATACCTGTGCTCATTTGGGGTCCTGACATCTTGTTATGTTGTTGCTTGAAACCCAGCTGACCTCTTACCAGCACTGCAATGTTGCCCTGGGTCCCATTGAACCATCCAAGCGACTGCCTGGCATCACTCATGTCTCGGAAAAGTGGTTACTCGGTCAGTACTGAATTGGTTATGCAAAAACGTCTAGCAGCTGCCCGAGTTGGCCATATAAACATTTTAGACACTCCCTCTTGCATGATTGTTTCAGACCTTACAGCTACTCGTGTAGTTGTAAAGCATACAGAGCAATGATGACATTTCTCGTTATTCAAATACCTTCCTGCTGAAACTTGGCGATAGGCTATTACCTGGTACCGAAACGACTGCCTGCAGAGTCGTTGCTTCTTGCTCCTCATCTACAAACTACTGCTAAAGCTGCTGAGAATATCTACTATTAGATGTGGTCAATAGCACTGTGCGTGTGTGTGGGGGTGGGGGGTACAGTGCTAGTGTATTTTCTAAATTTATTAACTTGGATTGAGAGAGCTTAAGAAACGGAGATACAAAATGTGAAGAAAATAATTTTAATTTTCATTCAATTTTTATTGTTAGGGTGTACTCCTGAAAGCTAACTTGTTTTTCATGTTTTAAGTGTCTTCACTTGCGAAGACGTTTAATTTTTGTTTTGTCCCAGGAAATGTTGTCAACCTTATAAAATGTTGTATTATGATTATTGGTTAGATACATATTGTGCAAAATTAAGCTTGAGACTCTTGTTCTTTTTTTTCTTTCAGATTCTATATCCGACTATTCTGACCAGTTGTTGACCAGATACACGAGCGACTGACAGATTCCACCATACGACTACCTACACCTTATGGTCTCATGGACAAAGCAGTGGACTGTGCTGCTATTCACAGAGGATTGGCAGGGTTCCCACCTCTCCTTAAAACACTTCGAAATATGAAATTGCCATTCTCAGGGCCTTAGAAGTCTTTGAATTTCATTAAGGGGGACACTACCCAGAAAAAACTATTTCTGCAAAAAAAAAGTTGATTTTGAAAAAATGCCATATTTACATCCACCAACATCTAGAGCAGTGGTCTCAAACTCATTCGAGTGTGGGGGCCAGACAGTTCAAACCGGAAAGGTCGCGGGCCAACATAAGACCCGGGAAGGGTGGGGGTCAGAAAATTTTAAGAGAAGAGACCTCGCTCTTTATGCTTTTTGTAAAATCACAGTTTTGCCATTGATGTCTTTCGATTTCATTAGCTTTATGACTACTTTGGGCCCTGATCTGATGTGATAACAAAAATTAAAATGACATGCCGCCATTTTTAAGAGAACAAGTACACTGTCGTTCCCGTTGCTCAATTAACTCTGGAATTAACCAGGCTCAACATGTTTCTAAAAAACAATAAGTTAATTTGGCAGTTCTTGCTTTCTTGACGATTTTTATACAACACTCTGAGCAGATATTCGTCTTTTAATGGTGATATTCTTTTGAAGGCGAGAACCCAGAGCTCATGGCTTTATTTTCGGCGTTTGCTTCGGCTGATCGAGAGTTCGCGCAGCCGAGATGCATCCTTCAACGAATAGCTCGTTCTTGCAGCCTAGTAGCGGACCAGTTGTACATTACAAAAAAGCTGGGAAGCAATAAATAAAGCGAAACAAAGGGCAAATGAACACAGATAAGTATAAACTATGTGAATATGTTAAAAGAGCAGAGCTACTTTTCGTGCGAAATGAGTCGACGAGATGAGATCACAAATCGCATGCCATTTCTAGCGCTCGAGACGTGAGAACTGGGACTCGTAGCCGGTTGCCTGTGGGCCGCGTCCCAGCCAGTCGCGTGGCCGCGTGTTTGAGACCCCTGATCTAGAGAGTATTCCCAGAAAGTTTCATTAGTTTACACTGCATAGTTAATTTTTTATTAATTATTTTTGGTCCACCAATGTTAAAGAAAAGATAAGGGTTGTAGCACTTTGAATTCATTTCTCTCCAATCCACTTTTCGGCATAAATTTCGCTTTAGGAACACTATCGTTTTCCTATTACACAATAGAGAATTAATCTTAGATGGTTTTCTGGGATAGAATTTTGTGAGGAACATGCCTGGCTGATTAGTTTTTCTACTTTAACATTCTTTTATTCTAAAGAAAACTACATTTGTAAAAAAAATGCAGACATGGAAATTTTTTTTAAATCTTCTTATGGAGTTATATTTATGAAATACAATGCAATATAGCAAAATAACTAGCTGGGTATGTGCTGTGGGCATTCGGAATTCACATAGGACAATGAAATTTGGCAGGGATGGTCTTGCCATTAATATAAACTTCCACTGCAAATTTGATTGAAATCAAAAAAGCGGTACAGAAGTTGACTTTTCTGGGTAGTGTCTCCCCTTAAAAGCCAGATACGATACCATAAACTTCAAAACTTCAATCTAGTGGACGTTAGATTAATATATTCTAATTTGGCTTGTGTGTGTGTGTGTGTGTGTGTGTGTGTGTCCGACCTACGATTTCAAATTATTCCCTTAATTCCGAAACAATTTCTACCAACTAAAAACTACTTTAGAAGAACAGTGCTCATCACTGTTGATTTAAAATTAATGGGATCCTAATGTTTCAGGAGACTTTAAAAATCTCAACAGCGAACCCCTGTTTTTTTTATTGACATTTCACATTGCACAAATTTAAAAGTTTAGAGGACACGGTCGAAGGAGCAGGTAGTGGACTCGGGGCCTACCCGTAAAATACCGCGGCAAGCGCCCACTTAAAATATAGAAATAATCGCGAGACAATAGGAGATGGGCGCTTGTCCGGTCGTCAATTTTATATATAAATGTACTGTGCGTATTTTCTCAGATCTCACAAATTTGGTAATGGGCGCTTGATGTGGAATGGGCGGATGCACGGTATTCTACGGTAGATTCCCCGCGAAGTCTTCATTGGAAACCCGCGATATCTGTAAAAATATTTTCTGAAATGCCTCGCATTCTGCTGAATTTTCTAACTTGATGTTGTGCCAGCATCAAGCCTTTTGTTTTATGTCTACCCAAGTGTTCATTGTTTTTCTTTATGATTTAATCATATTCGTGATTTATTTTCAAGGGTTTACATACCGTGCTGATACTTGTCCTCATGCCATAGTCTTCAACATAGTTGAACACTGTTCTTGTATGCAACTTTAGGACATAATTTTATGTTTGTGGTGTCTGGAGCAGTGACTGTTGATAGATCTCACTCCTATCAGGCCACCTCTCTAATTATACTAGAGTCACAAAGTTTCAATGTCTACCCAAGTGTTCATTATTTTTCTTTATGATTTAATCATATTCATGATTTATTTTCAAGGGTTTACATACCGTACTGATACTTGTCCTCATACCGTAGTCTTCAACATAGTTGAACACTATTCTTTATGCAACTTTAGGACCTAACTTTATGTTTATGGTGTCTGAAGCAGTGACTGTTGATAGATCTCACTCCTATCAGGCCACCTCTCTAATTATGCTAGAGTCACGAAGTTTCAGTCGTGTGTGTATGTTGTTTGCATGCTTGAACAATGATTCTGGCTTTACTTTGAGTGCTGGTTTGCCATCCAGCTTTGACAACTTTTTTGGTTGAGAAACTTTTACATCTGTGCTGTCTGACAGCATGACATTACATAGGGCCCATTGCCACTTCTTTGAATAAATTGTTATACATTTTTGCTTTTTCTAATGTAGTGTTTTTCATTTCAAACATATTTATTAAAAGGCTGTGAAAGGTACACTAATGTGGCCTGCACACGTGTTATATGGCAAGGGGGACATAACATAGGGGCTGATTGCCATAATAAATAGAATAATTAACTAAAATCTGTTAATTTATTTTTAATTGGTGGAACTACTAACGTGTGGTTCAAATTAGAAACTTGCGGAGCGTCATCGAAAACCACCAAATCAGTCAATTTTAGAAACACAATGTATGTGGTGCTAAAATTGCTGCTCATGACGCTGAGCTCAAAGCTGGCAGTACGAAAACGCAGATGATAATCTAATTGCCCACATTTGCACATCACTACCCTTGTGCCTGCTGCATGAGTGGTAACGTTTGGCACACCCCTACACTTCTCTCATGCTTCAAGTATTTCTAAAATTGACTTATTGAGTGATTTTCGATAACACTCAACAAGTTTCTAATTGGAACCATGTTTATTTTCACTAATTCAAAGGTTAAGTAACAAATTTTAGTTAACTATTAGACTTTTCGTGACGATCAAGTCTCTATATTATGTGCCTCTGGTAGTATAACTCGCCTATTCAAAGTGCGTACCTTCAGTGTCTTTTATTATTTTAATTATTGAACAATAATTTTGCTTTTATTTTATTTTTTTAGTTCAGCTTTAATGGACAACTTCGCTCAATTCAGAAACTTTGAAGACGTGCGCTTTGGTATAAAAGTACAATTCGTCTACTCAATGTACCAGTAACTGGAACTAAAAAAAAAATGCTCGGTACAGTATGCTGTTGAAAGCCAGGTTAAAATGAACTAGTACCACATGTTAATTCGCGAAAGTCCTTTGATCAGCGTCACCAGAGTTTTTCCATAGCAGTGTCCAGAGCATCTGCACCTCCTCCTCTTCACCTGATGGCACACCCATTCATCTGTTTCTATTGCACGAAATTTCTTTGTGTCAATGGCTCGTGGGTGTGTAGGCCCTTGTGCACACTAGGTAACAGGTGTGGTTTTGCAATGTAACTAATTTCTAGATGCAGTGACAGATACTGCCAATACCTACCAAGACTGGCGGAGCCATTTTGATCTGTTGTGTGTCGTCTTAAAAAGCAAGGAGGCAGAAAATGTCACCGATAGACTGATCAACGAATACCAGTGACAACTAACCTTAGTGTCATCTATTTTGTGCTGTATGTTGGGGCTAGCATACCTTGTGCAAGCTCATGCTCTTGAAGTAGTGCAAGGCAGCAGCACTGGAAGTTGCACTAGCCTTAACAATACAGCACAAAATAGTTGACGATGCATATATGCATTGTAGCACTAGTCCTATGCAACAATTTAAACTCGGCGACATTAATTGGTCTTGAAGGTGCACTGAAGTAATCCGTGGGTTGCAAGGTAGCTCAAGTGGGTTTCTTTCATATTTCACATTAACCCACTACTCAGTCGATGCACTTTAAGAGCCGTGCTGTTTCATCCTGTCTTGGTCATTCTCGTTCCCGAAACTTGATTAGAACTGCCTTCTAACCACAGTCCAGGATGATCATATGTTTAGGACTGCTCCTGTTTATTTCTATTGTTCATTGCCTGTTGTACTATTTATGTAGTTGGCAATTTTATTTTATTTTCTCTTCACTCCACTCCACTCTTGCTGAAGGTCCCAAGGTTGCTGAAATAAATGAACTGCAGGTGTTCTACTTCTTTGCTGCTTTGGGGCAGAAGAAAATAAATAAGAAGCATATCAATCTAATGCCATGTTTTAATGGGGAAGCATGGAATGCATTCTTGTAATTCATGAATTTTTGAATTCTTGGAACATGCAAGTGAAGTTGGAACTCTAAAAAAAAAATTACTGTAAAATCCCGAGGGTGCCCCACCTACGAAATGTAACCCACCCTTATTTTTGGCTTGATATGCTATCTCCTGTTAAACACCGAAAGATGGCCCATTCCTAGTAATTGTAGTGTTCGGATTCCACGGTGACCTTGGCGTAAATGCTCCTACTTAGCGATGGCGGGTTATAAGCGAACGTTGCTCTCTGGGAAGTACAGTCATCTTTGCTTCATTGTCTTTTGCCGCAATAACATGTTTGACACACACATATAATCTAAATTTTTTTTTCAACTTTTTTTTATTGCATTTTGAAAGTTGGCTTACTTTTTATTTTCACCCAATTTTCTCTCAATGTTAGGTGGGCTATCTCTCGAGATATTAAGGTAGGTTAAAAACATGTTCAAAGGGGCTATGAAAGGATTTTTTAACTTCTTCCTCGGCAATGATGGAAATGGAAGTGCTGCACCAAATTAAGCCAAAGTGCCATTTTTGCTCAAAATTACGCAACACCTGTGCCGAGGTGGGCTTAAATGAAGCAAAAAATAAATATATTTTATTGGCTTATCCTTATATTCAGAGAAGTAGAAGGGAAGGAAAATGGTACAAATATGTATTTCACAGAGTCTCTAGCCACCGCATAGTATGTTTCATCTTAAGCCCAAGCATAGTTGAAAGCTCAGACATATACTATAACAAACACCCATACTAGGGGCATTCGCTGCACTTGGTTGGTTTAGCAGATAAAAGAGCATGTAGATGACTAATGCCGTGATGCTACATTTCGGAAACTGATTGATTGGTTCCACTGGCTTGTAGTGTCGCCTGCACTTTGACTTGAGATGACACTAAGTGTAGAGATTGCTTGTCACTCGCACTGGCCCCGTCATTGTCTGAATTTCCAGACGATGTCGGGAGCTAAAAGACTCGAGAAATATTTGCAAAATAGTGGTATGGCAGCTAGTGTAACTAGACAGAACCAGGGTCTTTTACTCCTGACGATATACCATGGCACTTCTGCCACTCGCGTAAACCTTCCCGGCCTCACACCAGCGCATGCGTCAAGCTTCAGCGGATTGCACTGGAGTGCTAGGAGCAGCAGCTGATTTGGAGAGCACATGGATTAGCAAGATTGGCTCTGAAATTATGCTCCATACTATTACAGGTTGTCCTCTCATTTTAAAAAGCTGTGCTGAGAAAGGACAAAAAACGCGGGTCCATATTTGAATAAATATGCTAGCTGTAGTTCCTGGGCAGCAGTCAATTGAATCAAAAGGGCAGCAGACTTTGACTCGACTCTGGTTTGAATGCCACTAAGGTGTCACTTTTAAAGAAAAAATGTAGATTTTCATAATATTTATCGGATGTGCTGATTTTGGGTGGCATATTAGAGGAATTAAATTTAAACTAGTAAATCAACTACCGAGTAGAAAAGTTGGAGGGAAAGAGAAGTCTGCCTTAAAGGTGCACTCAAGTCAATTCTAAAAACGTCTATTTACCGCATAACTCAATCTATAGGCCTTAAACATCCTAAAAAACCCGAAATTACATTCAAGGGTGCCTGATTTTTCTATTAAAAATTTAACCAAAGATTGTTCCATGTCCCCCTTTCTGCGCCGTGGCACAGAACACCAAGGGGTGCACCAGATGGGAAGGCAGCAGGGGAGGGCACACGACAGCCAATCACGGGTGACGGCTTCCCGTCGGATTAAATTTTCAAATATGCGCGCCTTCGAAAAATCAGTCCACCGGGAAGCCGTCGCTCATGACTGGCTGTCGCGTGCCCTCCCCTGCTACCTTCCTGTCCCGTGGCACCCCCTGGTGTTCTGTGCCATGGTGCAGAAAGAGGGGCACGGCACGATCTTTGATTGGACTTTTAATAGGGAAATCGGCCGCTTTTGAATGTTATTTTGGGTTTTTAGGATGCTTAGAGCCCGTATATCAAGTTATGACAATAAATAGACGATCTCGGAATCCACTGGAGTGTCCCTTTAACAAGTGTTGCACTATGCTTCATTTTTTAATCACTTCTTTTTTCTTTTTTTAATAATCATTGTAAATGGACTTTACTCTGACCTGAGCCTTATTTCTAAAATGAAGGCTGTGTGTTCTTATTGCATACTCTCTATTCTTACTACAAAACGTAATAAGTAATATGCTTTAGTATCAAAGAAGGACCCTCAATCATAATCAGGTAGGAAGTCGTTTAGCAATGAAATCACATTTTCATTTTCAAGTGACGTGCTAACAGTTTTTGGTGTCTGCTCCAAAGCCTCAGTGGCTACTCCCAACTAATATTTCACCTGCGACAAAACCTGCAGTGATGTGATTGGTCGGAGTCATTTTGGAGCAGCAAAAATCGCTTTTGGAGCATAAACACACTTCATTTTCATTCATACCACTGCAAATATGTTAAGATTTGTTTGTTGACCTGTCAACTGAAAGACAATGTCTACTTTTACTTCCCACTTTTGTTGTTAACATCAGTTGTGCGTAAAAGCACCAAACACGGCAACAAGATGCTAACTGATGAACGACAGTATATGAACTGCAGTGCATAGTTATTTTCGGTACAGAATCAAGGGTAAAGCACATACTAGTACATTCCACTGAAATAATGTTAAAATAGAACAACTTAGAGCACCCTAATTGATGTTCTCTTCAAATTCTAAATGTTCTAATACAACTGCAATATCCAATAAAAAAAAAAAACTTATTTGATTATGAACATCAATAATATTATATATGTAGAACTTATAACAAAAATTGGCATGTGAATGATAAATACGCATTCTTAAAAACAATCCCACCGTACTCAAGCTAATTTAGTTTTAATGTACTCTATTGACTGTGCCATTGAACAAATACGAAGCCACATAAAGGTAATAACTAAACAAGAGTTGACAAAAAATAAACCTATAGAGCAGTCCGATGCAAGTCTTTTAACAATATTCACTTATCCCTGCTAAATCTTGAATTTGAAAAACAGATCGTCAGAATATCGCAGTCAATTATATACAGGGTTGTCGAGATAAATCCGGACATTTTCCAGATTTCGTCTCTCAACAATACAGTGAAGCTAACCGGCTGTATGGCGCTTCTGCGGCCACATGATTCGACACTGGACCATCGCATAATAAACAATTCGCGACTTGCTCAAAAATGAGCAGTGAATACGACCAGAGGGCAGCAATACTTGAATCGCTTTGCGCCGGGAA
Organism: Ixodes ricinus; assembly: GCA_037355805.1. NCBI lineage: Eukaryota > Metazoa > Arthropoda > Arachnida > Ixodida > Ixodidae > Ixodes > Ixodes ricinus. Next base: position 111,418 of record JAZHYW010011869.1, read on the forward strand.
GTCGCCTAAGCAAATCATTGTGTGGTATGGCAACAAGACACAAGTTTACAGCATTGCCAAGACGTTAGGTAATCTGTAAAACCAGGAAGACGTTACGACAGACCGAGCAAAACACAGAAAACTGCCGATATTCATTTTATCTTTGCCTCTGTTTGTGTTTTTCCTGAATATGAGTGAATTTTCCGGATTTATCTCAACGACCTTGTATATAACTAGCCACAGATTTACTCGGAAATCATGTCACGTCCCGCTCTGGAAAGGTGTTTTCTCCTTAGCACGTGGGTGCGCTGCATGCGAAACAAGATAAGCAAAAATTATGTTCGTTTTGCTGTTAATGCAAAAGGTGCCCGAGCTGGACAAGAATAACAGAAATAATCCCTGGAGAGGGAAAGCAAGGGGGACAAAGGACAAACACAAATCTCCAACACAGCTAGGTGACTGGTGCGTGACTAAAAAAAATCTGCCTGGTCCTGCTATTGAACCAGGGACCTCTCCAGGCAGCTGTTAAAACCGGTTTGCTCTACTGACATCCAACTCCTGGTTAGCTCAGGTGGTAGAGCGCTCGGCTGGAAATGGAGAGGTCCCTGGTTGGATACCAGGACCAGGCGGATTTTGCAGCCGCGCACTAGTCACCTAGGTTTGTTGGAGATTTGTGTTTGCCCTCTGTCCCCCTTGTTTTCCCTCTCCAGGAATTATTATTGTTATTCAATGTGCAGGTATTCTTTTTACTGCAGTATACGAGCACATGGTAAGAGGCACTTTCAACGTAGCCAGCTAACCTGCGAGAACAAACCACGCGCATGAAAACAATATTGCGAAATTTCCGAGTACATAAGTGTTTATAGAGATGAAATCAAATAGTACAATACTTAACAGTAGAATCACAAGTTCTGAAAATTCGCACAAGCCTACTGTAATAATTTAGCCATGTAGCAGGGCCTGAGCTACTATATTTTAAGTAATATTCACTTTTCATACAATATGTTGGTGCAAATTTCTAAAATTTTGGCAAAATGTAGCAGGATATAGCAATCACTTTGGTGCAGTTTGGCACAGCAATCACATCACCGAACCTGTTACAAAGTCAAAAGCGAAATGACAAATCACATGGCCCTGATGGGCTTGGGCACAGGTGCGACGACTCCAAGCTTCCACCGTGTTTTTTAAGCACACCATGAAACTTATCATTCACAAGTGATGACAAGTGCTGTCATGGGTCTCAATGGCCAGAAACGTGAATCCAAATACGTGGCGACGGACTGATCGTTGGCGAGCGCATGCGTCCGAGCGACGCAGTGCTTGTGTCCAATGCTTGAGCTGGGGTCGGCTGACGTGCTTTGGGTACTGTGGACGTATCACAGTGAAAAGATAGAGAGCTTTCAAAGGAAAGGAGGTACAAAATAGTCCGCTATATAAGTTTTGTACCAAAAGCAGGTTTTTGAATTTCTACTCACCATTGGCTCACTAAATGATATGCAATTAGTAAAATCCAAATCTAAAATCATTTATCCCAGCCCGAAATTCATTTCATGGCCCCCTCAAGTACAACATACCTAGGGGCTTCCAGCTGTTGAACTATTATTTCGTGCTGATGTAGCATCCTGAAGAATGTCAGGTCGGTTTTGCCTATTTTTGTTTCACCAGATAGGCCAGACAAACTCTAGTTTTGTCTGGCCTATCTGTAGACATTCCATTTGAAGTGAAGTACTATCCGAGAAGACTGGTGGAGCAGCACTGGGATTGTTCCCGGAAGAGAGTCGAGTTGGAATTAAGGCACCCTTTGCTTTCAGGAGTATCGGGCCGCTTGTTGATTGACTTCATCTGCTCGATGAATGTGTATTTCTTTAACAATGTTTAGAGGGCAATCTATATGTCATGAACGGGAAACTTGGCCAACCATTTCATTGCATGCAGTGGTAGGGGTTTACATTCACGTTATAACTTGGTTCCGTGTTTTCGGATAAATCCGAAAAACGCTCGCCAGTCAAATTTTTGTCATTTCAAACTGGTCCGATGAATTCCAAGTTTTAAAATCAGTGTAAAAAAAAATATTCTACATGTCTGTTTAGAGTACACAGTCGTTGGTGCGGAAGAAAAACCACTAGGCAAAAAAGTTTCCCAGCTACTATGTTTGTGAGTTTATAGATTGTGAAGTATCAACGTTCACTGAAGCATGATTTGAAGCACGACTTGTTTACAAGTTTTGTCGTGGGACACAATGGCGCTAACGCCAAATCCAGCTGAAGAAATATCATTTGATGCTGGGCAGTTCTTATGAATTTAGAGCGGGATTTTGAAAAATTAGAAACATAAAGAAATTACATTCCGAAATCCGTAGAATTGAGAATCTAACAAGAATGAACTCCGAGAAACGCCCTCCGTAAACTTCCTCGAAAAGCACGCTACAGTTGCACTGAAACTTAACGAATTTAAGTTGGCTCACACATTATGTACATTGAATAAACTTGGGAAAATAGCGGGATATTATTCGATTCCCGCCATCAGTCACTGTGACTACATCCCAGACTGCAGAGGCTTCTTCGGTCCTACAGTTCTAAGATTCTACAGGCTCTATGGTTGCTACGGTTCTACCATACTCTGCTGTCACGTTGACTGCCACTGCAACCCCACATGCCTGCCGGCCCTGGAACCGTCGGCTGCTGGTCGCTGCGGCGGCAAGTCCGCCAATCCGTCAACAATTCGACCTTGCATTGCTTGCGCTTGCAGCAACGGTAGCAATCAGACAACAACCGCCATGTTGAGTTTACTCTGGGACACAAGTGGATACTGATGGATAAAAGAATACGACGATTGATTATATTAAATTTAAATCTCAAAATACCAGTTCAAAATATAAAAACTGGGCATTAAAATGTTTATAAGCGTGTTGTCTTTAAGCTTGTGTTTATTATTTTGATTGAATTTGGTCAGGGCTCTGCAAACGCCATGACGGCCATGACGTCGAGAGTATTCTAATTTTTTCACACGTACCAACGTTCGTGGCTTCATGGCAATGTAATCAGTGTCTGGGAAGGTTTGCCTTTAAATTATACTAATTTGGGTGCCGTATTTGTGTCATGAACAATGTGTCGTAAGGTTGTAAGAATACTTAGCAAATCTATAAGCATCCTTTTGTTCCTGGTGAGTACGATTTCATCAAACAGGTGTGCTGTGACTGATTTCCGTTCGAGCAATATTATGTGTCGTTAGATCACATATTGCCGGCCAAAACGTTCTGTTACGCGACCAACGATGCACCTACGAACACATTATTTGAGGCGTCGTGTCGTTTGAGGGTCGAAAACCAACGTCGACGTGATCCCTGGGTAAAAGCCGGTGTAACACGTAGCACATGTGTGTATACAGTTTGATTGCGATGAGTCAAGATATTCCTCGAGTGCCGTGTTATAAAGATCGGCCGTTAAAATTCGCGATTATTTCTCTCAAGCCGTTACACTGCTAACAGGATTGGACCTTGGCGGTGGCCAATGCGTCACTACCACCTAGATGAGTGACCTTCCCTGAGGTAATACCGCAATCGCCCATTGACGAAACTCCAAGTGGCAACGTTTGACCGGAGTGAACACTCTTCATAGGCACAGAGTTTCCAACCACTTGCATACCAACTGCGTCGATCGAACATAACCTGTGATGTGTTTTGTTAGTGGCGGTAGTAGCAGTAAATTTTCCTGTCTGACGCATGTCTCTGGCTCTGTTCGTGCACGTGTAATATTTATTTTGAGACTTGGGTTTCGCAGAATATTTTGCCGAGTCGCGCGGCGTACAAACATCCCGAGAGAAAACATATCTCCGTGAGGAATGTTGTCACTATAAACACCTTAAAAAAAAAGGAAAAAAAAATCTGATGAATCGGTGTGCAGTTGAAGCTATCTTGAAAAGCAAAGAAGACGTCCATCGTCAGAATTTTAAAAAATCGTAAATGCACAATCTTTTTTATTTTATCTTTTTTATGAAATATTTAGACTCCAGAATCAAGTAGGAAACCCTCTCTGTTCCTCATCTCTTGCTTCTCTTTCCTAGGTTTTAATTATGATTACATAGTAGAAGTTTCTCACTGCATTCTACTAGTAGTGTGCATTCAAAATTAAACTCTGCTTTGGGCTTGTTGGTAGCCCAGACTAGAAACGGACAAAGGAAGCTACACACATATACCTTCCTTCGTTCGTCTCTAGGTTTATTTGTTTGTTTTTTATGTCATGTGTTCACTTTTGCTCCAGGTACAATTTATTCTTGGAATGTGTTTTTTTTGTTATACGAGTGGTCACTCCATTTGTTGGAGCTGTAGCCGAAAGGAGTAGTAAATGGAGCTATAGCTAAAATTAGGCACTGCACATACTTGTCAATAGTTATGTCCACGTTTCACAAAATCTGTCTGTATACCAACGTCGGAGCTGCAGCTGCGAGTTACACGCTGCCAGATGTTGACTTTGTGCCCGGGCCCAATGTAAGACCTACGTGGCCGTTGCATGTTGGATAATGCTAGGCTGTGCGATTCTATGAATTGTAGAATTTTTGACCCAATAATTCTTCCTTTACCAGGTAAAATCTGCACCTGCCCACGAAGCAGATTTCTCTTATTTTTTATTCTTCATCATTTGTGTTGTGCAAAAGGTGTCTACAGCTTGAGCGAAACGAATTAATAGGCATCCGATCAATTAACTGCATAAATCATTTGGGAAGTTTTATGAATGTGTTTTTGAAGTGTACTGTGATGGCTGCTAAAGAATTGGTGTGGCGTTAGCCCATTTGTCACAATGAACAAGATGCCAGTTGTTCACACACAGGTATTTAAAAAAAAAGGTTCTTGCTTTAGTCTGTTTTCATCGAAAGGGCAGAATACGACATCCCACGGATGTAAATATTGATGAATATAATGTATTTTTTTTCCTCTTTTTGTTTATGTTAGTTCAGCTTCTATATCTGCATCACTCATGCATATAAAAACCGAAAACTAAAATTAGTCTGTTTTTTTATTTGTGCATTGGCTGCAATTGTGTCTTATAGAGGTAGGAACTGAGAAAGAGATTATGAGAGCGCGCAAGGATGCCAGAGTGCTGAGCTCTGACTGGAATGATTGGTGGGAATTTGCTTTTATCTCTACTCGCTGTTTGAACGTTTTTGAAGGGTGAATGGAGAGAAAGGCAGCTAGTTTTGCATTTACCCACTGATCATTTCAACTAGAGCTCAGTGTTCCGACATCCCCATGCGCTCTCGTCTCCTCCTTTTTCTCAGTTTCTACCTCTATAGCAGTTTTAGTGGGGTCTACATTACAGGCACCTCAAAGCCTCTTGGCCAAGTTCTTCTATGAGACAAAAAGGGCCCTAGCTGCTGGGCCGTTTTGGCACAGAGCAAGTCTTTTGAACTGGCAAGCAAAAGTCAGAACTAGGTTCTGTCCTTTCGGACGCACCCAAAAAACGCTTGTCAGTAAATTTTTGGTCAATTGGGATTGATTAAATAACACCCATAATTTCAAAGTCACAACGACAAAATAAAAGCGAGAGTTGGTATTTTACAAATAAGCTTCATAAGAGCACAGGGTCAGTGAACCTGAGGAGATGCCACTTCAGTTTCCTTTGAAATCTCGAACTACTGACAAAGGGGTTTGCCTTTTAGCTTGCCAAGGTTCCTTCGGGACAAGGGTCATGGTAACGGGACTTAATTTTTTTTGTTTTTGAATTATTAAAAATTGGGAACACAGTAACATATATTTTGAATTTCAGAGAATTGGAATCTAACAAATGTGAACTCCGACAAACCCCGAAAAATAAACTCGGAAAAGCCCCCTTCAAATTTGACGAGAAATAAACTCCGAAACCGTGGAATCCTAATCATAACACTTGGAAGTATAGAGTATTTTCACATGAGGCCATTTGCCATTTTGTTAGATGTCAGCACAGTGAAACTTGTAAGCTTCTTTTATCACAAATTTGGTGGTGTTAAATAAACCCTTGGAATGCTCACTTTGGGCACATGCTAGACAGCTCATGACAACATATTTGAGGATAAAATTATGTCAATAAAACATTCTATTGTCATTTCTAAACTTATGCAGAGCATTTGAGCACTAGTTTGTAAAAAGAAGTACATTCCTGTTGCTGAGCAGTTAGACAAGTCTGCACTTGCATCACATGAACCGATGCATGCATGTTCATGAAAGCATTAATTCAAGTTGAATGAGGGTTGCTCACTACTTCCTCAAAAATGAAAGCACTTAGTAATTGAAGCACAATGCATTGAGGGTATGTTCACTTTTGTATTTGTGAGTGAAGCAGGTATCCACAAAACCTGCTGACGATAATACACGAAAACCATGGAGGGCTCGGGTTCCAGGTCTGTCTTCCTACTGATTTGCAAATGCCCAGTCTCTGTGAATCGCGTGCCCATTGTACATCCAGAGTCTCTACTCCTGGTTAAAATGTGCAACTTATTACCAACATTCCTAAACTTCCCGTTCTTATAATGTAAGAATTGTTGAATCGTGTGAATTTTAATAGACATTTGAGCCTGATGGCTTATGTGGAATCTGAGTTTTGGCCAACACATTTGATTCAAAAGCATACGAGATTTAAATTTCTGACAAAATGTGGCACTGTGCCAGAGTACTGTGCAGACAGTTGAGATAACCAACAAGTTAACAAAATTGCCTTTTTTTAACATTTATCGTGTGTAAACTGCTGCCACCTTTTCTCTGAAAAAAAAAAAAAAAAAGGCACATGCCACTATCGTGGGGAGGGGAGGGAGGTAGGGGAGAGGTAAACAACCTACAATGTTAGAATCATAACCTAAACCCTGAAACAAGGAAGAAGAAAATAACTTGCAGCACTACGCATTTCTCTCTAGGTTTAGATGATGATGTTCCCTAACCAGCTCTCTCACCTGTATACTTTGTTTTACAATGTCGGGTTCAAACAATGTCTTACTGGCTTTGCCAACCGCCCAGACACTGGGATCTCAACACACACTTTCAGCCAGTGCACATGTCTACACAAACAGTGCCTATAGTCCCCACAATTTGCCAGCTTGGGACAAATGTTCTGCAAAATCCTTCTGCAGGCCATTCCGTCATGTGCAGTCAGTTAAATTTAAAGATCTCCCGATTTTGCAAAATCTTCCTTCGAGGGAAGAAAAAGGTGAAAACTAATGCCCTACAACCTTCCTTTTTTTTCTGTTTTGTTTGTTGTATTTTTGGTGTTTGGGCAATCCTATCTTCTCCACTTAGTGATGCACATACCATAAAATCCCGAGAGATGCCCCACCCCCGAAAGATAGCCCACCCCTATTTTTGGCTTGATTTGCTATATTTTTTAAACACCGAAAGATAGCGTGCACTCTTAGTAATAGTAGTGTTGGGATCAATGATGGCCTCAGTGTAAATGCAGCTGGTTAGCTATGGTGGGATATAAGCGAACGTTGCTGACTGGGAAGTACAGTCATATTTGTGTCGTTGCCTCCTCGCTACCATAACAAGCTTCGAAAAGAGACAACCTAATAAAATAACAATTTTTTTACTTTTTCTTGATTGTACACCGAAAGTTAACCCACTCCATATTTTCACCGGATTTGCTCTTGATGTTAGGTGGGCTATCTTTTGGGATTTTACGGTATTTAGTTTTGAAAAGATAATTAATCTAACATTGTCATCTTGGGAAAATATAATGGTACATTTATGTTAATGTGTACGTGTATATACTGTCTGATGATGATGTTTATTGATTACAATATGGGTATGCGGCAGGAATGGTGATGCGCCAAGTTTGGCTTCCGGGGGTGGCTCGTCTTGGCCGCGTGTTCATCTTAGCCTGCTATCAATGATGTTTGGACTTTTTGCATCCCCCTTTTTTCTTTTAGAGATTCATCTTGACAGCGGGCTTATAGTATAAGTTTGTTAATTAACTTTTTTTATCAATGAAAATAGACATACGGTTCCAACTAGGAACTTGCTGAGCGTCATCGAAAACCACTTAATCTGTAATTTTCGAGAGACTTCCGGAGCGCGTGAGAAGGCGTAGTAGTGCAGTAAAAGTTACCACTCGTGGAGCAGGTACAATGTTAAAAATTCAAAAGCGCAAACACCAAAGTAAAGAGGCGGCAACGAAAGAGCGCTTCCTCCAACTGGGTGTTAAATGCATTCCGGTCGTGCCCTCTTCTTTTCTCTTGGTGTTTGCGCTCCTGATTTCTAATCGGCGGGCAGCCAACTGGCCCAAGAGTTAGTTTTTGATTGAAGCAGGTACAGGGCTAGCGGTTTCGGAACGTGGTTCCGGCCTCCTAATAATCGGCACGTGACTTTCGAAAGAACTCTCAGTCTCTAAAGATGCAACGATAACCGTCGTCCAGCTCGGTGTGCGACAGCAAATCCTTTTTATTAGAAGTTTGAATAGCGTATGCTGGCAGCTCGTTACCCGTCCTGCTTTTGTTCATACTCGTCTCAACGTAACTTGGCAAACTTGAAAGTCCTCAAAGAGATGCTGTGAGGGAATCACAGTCGCGGAGCAAAGCACGTGACAGCTATTTTGAGGAGCAGTACCATAGCCTCCTCTATACTCACAAAACCTGGCACATCGCCACGAGACGCGGCCGCCGAAAGTGAAAAAGTAGAGCGGCAGACAAATTCGGGTGAGAGGAGAGCCACGTGACGCGGCGCCCCGGCTGCGGCGAGACGCCGAAACACACTTCTCCCGAGCGATGGAATGTCCGCTCGCGCTTCTCGCGTTCCCCGCGCGTCCGCTGCCGCTGCAAAAGCTGTGCGCTCACTTCCAGCTTCCCGCGAGTCGTGCTCTGTAGCTACCCGACTCTGCACGTCTACAAATCTGCGACCGGGCACTCTATGGCTCCGTCGTCGAACCAGGCCGGGGCTGGTAGAGTATAGAGGACGGCTGCGGCAGCACCCACCACCGTAAGTTGTCACGTGTCTCGCTCCAAAAACTCTCATTGGCTCGCGGGAGCTTATCGCTTTCTCCATTTGGCCAAGCCACGGGGAAACGACGTCGCATTTCCTTGCGCTTGTTCGCAGTGCGCACAGGCGAAACGCTTGAAAGGACATCGGATTGGGACACGTGACGTGATGGTGAGTGCTGTGACGGCAGTCGTTGCTGCCCAAGAAAGCAGACCGTAACCATTCGCTATCGATGGATTGCATCAAGTCGACGCGCAATGCCTCGCTTCCATTCTGTAGAGTTGGGTTCGCAGCTGACGTGCTCAAACAACGCAAAAAAAGAGTTTGTTGTAGTTTTGAGTTGTCGTGTACCGAAAAGCAGGCGGCTTCTGCATTTTGCCACACCGCAGGCTTTTTCTTTTGGCGCACTAAACGATATGTCATCAGTGTGCACCATCCCGTGCGTCCGAAATTAATTTCTTAACGGTCCCTCTAAACTGATGAGGTTTCTTTTTTTTTTAGTTATTGTGTAAAAAAGAAAACAAGCAACATCTCCTCGCTCCATAGATAACCTTCGGTCCCCCCGAACTAAGGGGAAGTTTGAAACAAAACCTGCCAAACATCGCGTTCAGTTAGTCTGAACATCAATGACGCCAACGGAACACGTCCTCAAAATTTCCTGCGCATGCGCAGTGGGAGCATCTGCGCTGCGGGCAAGCACAATTTGCATACACGGACGGACGAGGCCGATTGCCATCGCTTAAAAAGATAGCGGCTTTAGAGCCAGGCCGAAACATGACGACCGTACCGCGGAAGCCTCCTCAACCCCCAAAGTCCCTAAATCTAGCCCTGAATAAAAATGGGGAAGGGAGGGGGGGGGTGTAACAATGCGACCACTACATGATGTTAAGAAAATCTCCTACAAGAGACCGTCACAACCAGAACGGGACTTTTTTTTTTCCCACAATTTCTTTCCTTTTTTTTTTCTTACTTCAGAAAAGGTACACCTAAAATCGAGGCCTGGAGGGGCCGAAGGGCACAACTTCAATTTACGCCGTGTCCCTAAACTTCGTTACGACCCCAACCGCTATCCCTTTTTTCCTTTTTTTTCTTTTTCTTTTTGTGCGTGTGTGCGTACGTCTGCCCGTCTTCCCACGAACCGAGCCACTTACCTTTCATCTCCTGTTTTTCTTCTTTATCAACATTTTCTTTTCGTCCTTCCCTCTTTCCCATTTTTATTTCCCCCTATATACCCTACCAGTTCCGGGACTCGAAATTAGCTTATTCCAGATAGTCGGCTGGAGGAGCAATATTATGCTTTCTGATGCCGCCGCCGCAAAGGTTCAACGAGTTATTTCGACCTCTTTCCCAATTTCGAAACAAGGTTATTAGCACACTCTTCCTCTTTTTTTTTTTTTTTTTAATTATCGATATTACTTATTGAGATCCTCTATGTTATGTTACCTCTCTTTTTTGTTTGTTCTTTCCTCCTTTCAGCAGCAGTTATGCTAATCGTCAAGCCATCTCGTTGAGAACGCGGGTTCGAAAATACCGCGCTTGCTTTCCTGGTTTTGCTTTTTTTTATCCATTTTTTTAATGCGTCCCCCCACCCCCCTCCCTCCAGAACTCTTATTTGCAGCATCTATACGGCTGCTTCCCCCTCTCCATCTATATTCTATATTTACTTTCAGGAGCAAAACCGTTCCCTTTTCCGACATCCTCTTGATTTCGGACGAAATTAAATCTCTGCAGTCGTGCGACCGTGCGGCGCCCCCCCCCCCCCCCTCTTCCCTCCCGTCCTCCTACACGCTCCTGCAGTTTAATATTATCACAATTTTTAGTTGCAACTTTTTATTTCTATTTTTAATTATTTTGCGCAACAATCCTTACTCGATGTATCCCCCCTCTTTTATTTTATTTATTTATCTTGTCGATCTCTCCTCTACTGTAACGGTTTGATCTTCTCTTTATATAGATCAAGCTATTTACTTTCTTTCTTTGGGGGGGCGGGCTGTGCGTTTATAAGCCCTGCAACCATGCGTCTAAGAGTAAATTTACCTCTACTCGTAAAAATCTGCCTCAATTTATCGCTGGATTGCAAGGGAGCGTACGAGACTCGGAAGAGGGGAAGGGCGGGAGAGGAGGTGCGCGGTCTGTGTGCAGGCACGCCGCGTGGCACACGGCACGAATCAAACGGAAACGTAACGAACATTGCATTTTCTCTTCCCCGGGTCTTTTCCTTTTCCTCCTCCTCCTTTTTCTAGTTATGCACCTTCTTACTCCCCTCTCTCTTCTCTCTCTCCTTTTCCAGTCCTAACAAAATACGAATGAGAGCAAGACGAAAAAAAAGGGACTAGTCCTACATTGAACAGGCGACGAATCCTTCCAGACACGCAACTGAACCAAATTTACATTTAAAAAAAAATCGATACACGAAAAAAAAATGCCTACTTCATGTCAACCGTTAACATTTTTATCTCGTTTTTTAAAAAGAATGAATTCTGAGCAAGAAGTAACGTGGCCCACCTCCGCCGTATTCGGCGTCCACCCTGGCGGAAACGGAACCCGTCACGTAAAAATCCTCGTCGGCACAGCGCGCGCGTCTTGGGATCTGCGCGGCCTCTCCACAGAACCACTTTAATTAGAAGAGAGGCTCATTCAGGAAATTAATGCCGGATGACGCCGGTTCTCAAAGACCCCTCCCGCTCCCCGCCCTGATTTCTTGGGCGGGGAGCTTTGCTCGTGTCCCCCTGTCCGACGTCCCCCGCTCGACTAGTTCCCCCCCCCCCCTCCCCTGCCTGGACGCGGGTGGGATCCCTTCTCCTCTATGCCCCGTATGCCTTCACGACGAACCGCAGATGGCGCTACGAGCCGTCGAAGCCAATCCCATTGACGCGTGACTGTCACGTGTCTTTTAAGAAGAGGCCCGCGACGCGAGGCGCGTACTCACGCGCAGCGATCCCAGCGCGGGGATTGGCTGGGGTGATTCGCAGCGTTGACTGCGTTCCAAGCGTGAGGGGATACGCAGTAGGGGAGGGCGAGTCCACGACTTGCTCAAGCTCTCTAATTAAAGTGGACGAGGACCGAGGGGGACGAAGAGGGGGAAGGAAGAAATGACTCGCTCTTGGTTTTCTGGACGTTGTTCCCACGACCGAGACAAAAGCAGTCACCGGATGGCAGCGAAGGGAGGAATGGAGGAGACTGGGGGATAAATAAATAAAAAAAAAAGAATCTCCCCTTTCTTTCATAGTTGCTGCTGCCGCATTTGGTTCTGCTACATCTCCCCTCTTCTTTCTCTCGGTGTTTCATCCCCATTCCCTCGTGTTGGGAATTTTCTTGGCTTGCGCGGTTGGTTTTATGTGTGTGTTTGTCTGTCTCGTTCCGCGAAGGGCTGTCAGAGGGAGCGCAAGACGTGGAAATGAACACCAAATGATAGATGAATTAGACGGGGGAAATCCATCTTCCTTAGACATTATTTTTTCAGTATATTGACCTCATTCGCAATCTTCGTGTTTTTTTGTTTTTTTTTGCTGCTTTTTTTGGGACACAATTTAGGGAAATACGAACATAGAAAGCGCCGTCTTGTGGCAGTTTCATGGATTTCACGGGTCCGTTGATATTTGAAGCTGCGCTTGTGAGATTTGAGTTATAGGGTGCTGCTTGTAGTTGTATATGTGCGGACATTTTTGTTTACTCCTAACGAATGCGATGATTTTATCAAGGATTTCCCAGTGCGGGCTTCATCGTATTCTAAAATTGAGCTAAGAAAAAACTCTCGGCTGTCTGAGCCAATTCCGAGTCCTTACTGCGTCGTGTACTCGCTTTCGTCGGACAGAATCACTCAATCAGATGGCAAGGCGGTGCAGTACACTTGCCAGAGACAAAGTAAAGTGCGGCTCGCGACCTCGGTTAATGTTGGCGCGGCGTTGCACGGACAGTAACCCTTAACCTCGCAAGCGCCTGCACTCTAAAAAAATTTTAAAAAGTGTGTCGTCTTACATCTTTTGTCTCATATCAGTCGCCCCAAACCTTCAGTTCGACGTAACGACGCACTGACGTGGAACAAACGGCCCCGACTTTTACGAGGGACTTGATAACGGTGCAATATAACTTAATAAGAAGCTAAAGATAATATCAAAGACTACAGAAGAAAAAAAACACCAAGGTTTTGCAGTAGGGCCAAGAAAGCTCCGATTATTTATGTTGTAGTCTGTAACACGTACACTAACTAATTTAATAAGTTACACCACACGGCTATCAAGCCTCTTGTGAAAGCTAGTACAGTCAGATCGACGTCAGTGTGTGCTGTACGTCAGAGTGAAGTTTTGGGGCTTCTTATATGGTACAGAGCGCGACACTGCTAGCGCGAACAAGCGATCATCAGTTTTTCCAGTTTTTCTCTTTGAAACCAAGGGATGTCATCCAAGCTAATATTGCTACGGAAAGAGCTCATTTAGCTCTTTTCGTAGCGATAAAATTTCTAAGCGATAAAAACTAAGCGATAAAATTTCAGTGCTCGCTAATACTACTAAAAGTAAAATACAAAAATGCGCCGATGTCGTGTTCGCGCTAACAGTGTCGCGATGTGTACAAAAGGTGTGAGAATATACCTTTTTTTCCCCTGAGAGTGCCGGCGTGCGCTTCTTAGGAGCGCAGTCGTCGTCTGCTCGACTATGGCCGCTTTAAAACAAAAGCTCTAGAAAAAAAAATTGGAGGTCGTTTAAGTTTTGTTTTTAAAAGTGGGACGCTATAGCGATATGGGGCCGCGCTAGCATCGCCTTCTCATTCGCTTCTCAAGCTCTTCCTGCAAATGAGCAGGAAGAGCTGCAGGCATGGCCTACCTATAGTCAGTAACGTGTCTGGGTGAATTCAAATACCACCCAAATTTTTTTAAAAAATTCTTTAAAGACAAATCAGGTTAACTTTAGTACAATAAAATCATTTGAGACACTGGGACACCTTTATTTCGCGTTACATGCGACGTGTTTTAATTACTTTCATTCCGCGGGTGACGTCACGTTTTACGTGAACCTTGTGGATTGTTCGAAATTCCCGCGCGAGGTCATGTGGCTGTGACGTCATGACCGTATCGACCAATCAGGATTTTCCCAGTCCCGCCACCGTCGCCGGCTCTTCTGCGACCCGAGCTCCTTAATGCTACTCGTTAAAATAACGCAGTCACACACTCTCGAGCGGAGAAATACAACGTTCAAAGGAACAGTCTGCCTTATCACCTTTGAGAGACAACAGCACTTCATACACCAGCTTGGACACCGCGAGTCGAAAAACGCTTTGCAGTGGCACGTCCAGAAACCGAGTACATGTCTTTAAAAAACTTGCAAGTCGGACGACCTACAAACCCAACAAACCGATTGCGGCCAGAGGTCCTTCTAGTTCACTTCCTTTCCGAAGTACTTTCTTGGAGCTGTCTTTTGGAATATCAATTTGTCAGATGTCTAAAAAAGGGAAAATTTGAGGCAGTGAATGTACCTATCTGTGTATAATATTCGTCGGCATCTATTGTTTCTTCTGAGCAGCAGCTTTGAAAAAATTGTTTCGCAACAAACGGAAAAAGTTACTGAAAAAAGGAGTCGTGTATCGCCTTGTCATTCAACTTGTTCAGTTTTGTTTTTATCTTTCTGATTAGGAGCTCTTCTCGAGATATCCGTTGCCATGTTATAAAAATATCTCCGCTAGAAAGGTAATACATCTAAGTAGTTAACACGTATATGGGTTTCATAGAACCGAGAGATTGCTGCAGGCATGTCTGAATCATGCACGTGTGATTATGTTCTACGTTATTAAATTAAAGTGGATTAAGTTCTGCCCAGATGAAATTTTGATAAATAATCCTTTAATCTCGAGAACTGACATGACAAATGCTTTTAATAAACGTTCTTTTTTTATTCTTTCGTTGTTATTTTGTGTGCGCAGCAAATGTCAATGCATTAATGCATTTTGCATGCAGTGCAAATGTATGCAGTGCATGTCTTCATGTTTTCCTATTCTAAAATATATATCCCCCTGATGTCTTTGAAGTTTATAGCATATTTACTAGCTTAAAATTGTAACAGTGTCGATGGGTTCAATATGCGGATTAAACGAGCAAAGTTCGTCTTACATATTTTAGCACCATATTCAACTTATATTTTTAATCTTGCTTTAGAATCTGAAGCTTCCCATAAGCGTGCAAACAGCCAAAGGGAGTGTTTACACACAGAAAGTGATTTAAATAAGATTGTTCATTTTGGACCAACCTCTTCATTCCGGTGTTTTATTAACCTCTTTAGAAAAACTAGTTTCCAAAAGAATTACTTCCCGTCTTGAAAATAATATTTTTAATTACTCACTCCCGATTTGGCGTCCGCAAACCCACTCCACTGAGTTAGCTTAACTAGAGCAATAAAAATATATTAAAATCACTGGAGAACCGTTTGCTAACAATTGGTTTCATTTTGGACTTTTCCAGAGCCTTAAACAAAATAAACCACGACGTTTTCCTAGCAAAAGTAAAATATTAGGGTATACGTGGAAATAAAAAAATTGTTAAAATCATACTTACGTCCTCGAACCCAATTTACATCAATGTAAAACATCAAATCATATTTATTAAAAGAATAAATGATTCCCCTTATAATATTCTAAAGATTATATTAGGCATGTTGCATTTTACTATTTATATAAATGGCATGGGCAACGTTAATCATGATCCTAATATTAAATTTGGAATATATGACAAAGACACTAGTATAATTTTTTCTGGTCAAGGCCTTTACTTGTAGCAAAATGTAATTGTGTGCTTCAAGAAAATTGACAGGTGGACCAAAACTAATCACCTGAAGCTCCGCTTACAAAAATCGAAAGCTATTTTGTTCGAAAGCTCAAATGGTCTAGTTATTATTGCCTGTTGTATGATTTAAAATAACGAAGACATAAAGTTCGTGGATTCTGTTAAAACTTTAGACGTCTGGTTCGCAAATAATGTGTTCTGGAGAGAACATGTCGATTATTCTTAAACAAGTTGCTCACAATGCTAGGGCTGCTAACGAAATTTAAATCGTAGTAACGTCTTACCTCACTGTGTAAAGCCCTTTATGACTCATTGGTATCCTCGCAGCCGGATTATTCTAGTTTAGTACTGGATGACACAACTAAAACTAACATGGGCAAACTGTATATTTTACAGAAAAGGGTCGTGCGCGTTTCTGGTAATATTTCATATTATGACAACACCGGACACTTCTTTCTCTTATATAAAATAAAACCCTGTCAAGATATTTATGAGCACATACTTCTTGTAACCTAAAAGAAGCCATTACAGGTTAACATAACTTTTGTTTTACAGTTACGCAATCTCACCCTTTTACCAGTTTATATAATTTCAACCATAAAAAAATGGTTCGTTCCACCATCACGCACACTGTATTTTGAACAGACATTAATCAATGAATCGTGTATCAATTTTAACCAGAATGATATATTCAGAAAAGGTGATGACATTGAAGCGGTGACACCGGCGGACGTGCTGGCATTTTAGTAGGTTTTGTGTTTTCAATATGCTTAGATAGAAAGGAATATTTGTCATAGTAGTTATCTTGTGTAGAATATTTTTGCTTAATACTGCCCTGATATTTTTTTAAATAGCTTTTTATTTTAACTTGATATTGCATTTTTATTGTCTAGTCAGTGTTGTACTTTTTATTTAATGTTTTTTGGTGTGTTTTTGAGATCTTCTGGTGTAAGGGGGGGGGCTGCACCACTCATGACGCTGCTGATGCAGCTTTTTGTCCTCGTGTGTTGTTTGAAATATGAAAAAAGATAAAGGTATTATTATTACTATTATTATTACTAATAAAGCCTATAAACTTTTTAACCAGTACTTTCTTGAATAGCGTAATTAAAACCCACAATGCCTCAGTTTATCGCGGCTAAAGACCCAACAAGCAATCAAAGCTTTGCAAAAGTCTGAAAAAAGTGCTTGCTCGCAGAAGACAGATAAACATCTTGTTGTGGTAGGCTTTTCATTTCTGTTACAAAGCAAATACTTTTTTGTGAGATAATAATGTACATCGATCGAGCACCGATGGCATGTACTACCTTGCCATCATGTCGATAATTAAAAAATCGCTCAATATCAATTAGCGTTTTATTAGTTATCTTATTTATTTATTTACCCGTCTTAATACACGGCACCGAACCTAAGTATTACACGCATTTATTTTCGTGTTCTCTGATTTCGTTTCAACAAATCCAACCAAACCGTTCTAGCGGTACCGTTCCTTCCAGCGCTAATTATGAATAGCTACACGATATGCACACAAACACCTACAAGATAACGGTGGTTCAGCGGGCAATTCCCCCGAGAAACCCGGAACGAACGCCGAGGAAATAAATACAAGGAAGAAAAAAAAGAATGGTGCCTGACTCATTAAGATGACTTACTGAAATCTTAGCGCGCCATTAGCCACTCCTGGAGACGACCGCGTCTTCGTCGGCTTCGTTGCCAATAGCGCGAATCCCCGGGGGGAAGTGGCCCTCTTAATCGGTGCTCCAGGCGCGGTGGCGAGAACGACCATCTAGCCCCTCGAGTCTCGCTCGCCTGATGTGCTGAAACAGAGGCTGTCAAAAGAGAGAAAAAAGAAGAAACCTAAACTGCGCCATAAGCGAATGTGACATCGAGGTACGAGGTAGACGTTGAAAGCGGGTTTCTCTTCAGCAGTTCTGCGAGATGCGTCCATGCGGTTCATGAACTGCGACATGGAAGGAACTTACGAGGCCTACACGGGGAAATTAGTTTGTAGTGTGAGAATTATGAGGGTCGTGGAACTCCCCACCGAGTATACGTACTGTGTTGAACTAAGGGCTGAATCGCAGAGGTTTTCTAGAACCGGTCTGACGCATACTTAACCTGCTGTTATATCCACTCGAAGCCTAACGTAATACAGAAAGGAGCTATGTCAAGTTAGAACTTTATTATTTCTCCAAGATCAATTACGTTCTAAACAACGCCAATACGACTACCTTTCGTTTCGGCTAAAGTCCATACACGCCCAGCGCTACGAGCTAATGGGACCAATATCTGAGCGTCAAAAGCGCAAGTCACTGGGTCCGTTTTCTTTATTATTAGTTCAGCGATGATAGAACACACGCAGAAACATGAGGAACACCACTATGGCGCCCTTTTGACCCTGTCTGATTGATCCCATCAGTTCTTAGGGTCGGTTGCTAAGGTAAAAAAAATTATAAAGTTGTTTAAATTTTTTTTTATGTATTTGGCCCCGTCTTGACTTTTGTACTCCCGCCGTTTATTTCCTCTTGTACGCTGGCTCACGTGCAATGGTCACATAGTTTTATATAAAAAAACTATTATCGACCGGCTAATAAGTTAGTAATGGTCCTAAATGTGGAATTAATGTTACTTACGTAACTACGCACCCATCGAATCGTGGCCCGAAGAGCGGACGCTATTCTTTTAATTATGAGATCAGAATATTACATTTAGGGCAGCAGGAGAATGCACACTAGACATGAGGAGGCGGGGAGCGACATGAGATAGGGCTTTGCACATATGCGATGATTAAATGGTTAGGTCAACGACCACGAACACGATATCAAAAGGGCCGTGTTCGCCGTACAGACTAAGCAATCTGGAGCGTCTACTTTTCTGCAAATCATTTGGGATAGCCAATCGCTGCAGTATGCTGAGTGGGCTTGGCCAATGTCGTGGCTGAAAATGTGTTTAAACCTAGAAAACCAGTCCGCGCTATGATGCTGAGCATGGTAAAACGTCATACACCGTGTCATAGCACCATATAGTTATTATAATGTGCGCAGGAGGTTCAGGTGGTGCAAGTGAACTGTGGGAAATTGAAGCAGACAGCAACCAGTCCAAAATTGTATTCCAGTAAAATAATTTTTATGGGGAAAGGTGGGCGCATTTTGTCTCTGCTCTCAATCATAAGAGCAAATAGTACGAATAATCATAACGTGGTAAATAGCTTGAAACATTTCTAAATTATGCGCATAAAAATATTGACCGGTTAAAGCTGTTTTTTCTTTTTTCATCTATATTCAGTGCATTAGAGACATTGCTAAAGCAGGTTCATGCATGGATTTGTGCGCACTGTCGGACACTATTAGCACGAACACGGCGTCGGCGTTTTTCAACATGAGGGAGTTTACGTATCGAACGAACAATGAACATCTGGAAAATCAAGAGAGACGGCAAGAAATATGCAGTAGTACTGGTTCAGCTACTCCCTGTACATTTAGACGATCAACATAAATTGAAGGCCAAGTAATATAGTCCGATTCGCCAGCAATAAATAAGTACTGCTTTATACTCTCTGCTCATGCATAAGTGCCAACGTGCCTGTTCAGCGTTCAAAACATCATCTGCACGGTCCAGTCTTCGAAAATAGCTGCGCCTGAGAAAAACTGCCCAACATAAAAAAACATACGCCCTATAAAAACTGCCCGGCATAAAAAAAGATGCGCCTTTCAAAGCCCATGTACGTCATTCTTTGCGTTTTGAATGTTTTTTACCGATCAATCGTAAAGATGCACGACGGGGTCATTTTCATATACGACAGAACTGACATATTAGCAATATATAAGCGCCACCGGAATGCTGGCGAACCTCGACCACACTCTATATTCCTTGCAATTGTTATTTTGCTTAGAGTCGTCTCTCGTTTTTACACACCTGCTATATAATAGAGGTGTGAGTTTCAAATATGGTAAAAGTTTAACGTCGTTCACGGATGAAGAAAACACCGTAAATGAAGCATTTACACTTTTATAGTGTTAATGAAGTTACTTACTATTCGCTACCACCCAAGTAACACATGTGATTCCTGTTATTCTCCTGAAGCGGGAATTTCGCGCGCGTTTTCCCTATAGGAATGCACTGGAGCATTGTAAAAGTGAACTGGTTGCTGTCTGTTTCAGTTAGCCTCCCGGAAGCGGCATCAACACCAAGTTCAGTTAAACCTCTAACGTACATTATAATAACTCTATGCAGAGTACAGGTTTTTTTCTTCTTTTTCTTAGGTGTGAAGATCTCAGACTCGTCAATAGCCTGCAGCTCTCTCCATATATTAATGATGATTATGATGACAATTTGAAGCGATTGGCTTTCTCAATTGCTTTGAAGGAAAGCATTCTCTCCATATTTTTTAAGTGTAGAGACATTACATTTTCGGGCACCCACGGTGAGTGCTATTTCACGCGACCAACAAATAACTAACACTATGCTCTTCTGATGCCACGAACGCAGCTTTTGGTGAGCATAGCTATGTTCGATCGATAACCCTGTTCAGAAAGATTTCTTTTTTTTTCGTCTCCGGCTGCTTAATAATATGCCTAATATCCATTTAGAGCTTAAAAAAATCATACAGGGCGTGCTCTTCTATGTTCAGACTGTTTTGCTTCGCCATTCGTTTGTGGGCGTTCCTATATCGGACCGCATTGTCAGCGTCTAAGGAACAATAAGAAAGAGTTTTAGTATTGCGTATAGGAACAGACGCAAGCGCTAGGTGCGTTTGCGTTAGCGTTGCGTGCTTGAGTCTGCGCATGTTGTCGCCATGCACCAATCCAAGACGCAGTTTGGGCGCCACGCACGCACTTTGTGGAACACGCAATCGCGGACGCCTACGCAGAGTGCTTCTGTTAGCTGGAAATCGTACCACTAAAACTCACTAATCAAATGCTCGAGACTCGTCACGCCCTGCGTTTAATAAACTGACAGTGAAAATGCGGAGCGCGAGTTCGTCTGCTTCTTTTAGCAGGGGTTGCGGTGACGTCAGAATGACGCCGGGTTCTAATTGGCTCAGATTGAAAGGATAGTGGGTAGACCTCAATGTTTGCTACCTTGAGGTTTACCCACTATCCTTCCAATCGGAGCCAATCAGAGCTCGGCGTCTTTCTGTTGTCACCGCAACCCTGTGAAAATTAGCAGACGAACTTGCGCACGGCACAGAAAAAAGTTTACTAACTATATCTGTTGGAGAACAAGGTTTGTTAAGTTTTTGGGGTGACAAGACCATTATGTTTGATTTTCTTTAACGTTCTCGGTTTTCCTTTCTAGATAAAAGTAGGAAATAGTAACCTCACGTGGCGTGAGGAGTGGGTGAGTGACTTCTTTTTTTTACAACATCAATGAAGCGAAAGCGTCTGAGCCTGGCCCGTCAGCCAGGCTCAGACACTTTCGTCGAAGGGATTGAGTAACATCGGGCATTGCGTGTATATCGCTACGGCTCAGACACGAGCATTAGCGTCTAGAGATAGAAGCGCTCTACTCTGACGGTGCAAAGCAAGATAAGTTGCGTCAGGTAAAATCAGAGGCAGTCCTTTACTGTAGAACGCAACGTAAAGCGTACCTTCGCGCTGCGATGAAGAGGTTGTACTGAAAAGTCCTCTCACTATGCTTGTTACTGGGGATTTATGATTTTTTTTTCTTAGGGGTATATATTTTACATCGTTATATTCTTTTGTGGAGAGCGTTTCTTTGCGTCTGAAGCAAATTTACTCGCAACACTGCATAAATATTGTAATATAGATTTTCCTGTAGTATCGCGTTTTGCTTGCCACCGTGTGTTAGGCTGGGATGTAAAATAAACAAAACAAAGAACAATGCCTCTGTTTTGCACATCGACTGTAAAAATCGATTTCTTAGTGTCGCAAAAGGAATGTGAAACTTCGTTTCAAAATGCGATTGCACCTTAGCTAAAACCGTGAAACACTTGGAGGGCTTAGTATTTGATCGAATGGATAAAACACCGCAGCAGACGATGAACTGAAAGTAGAAGGACACCGACACGGCGCTCACTCTCAACTAAAGTTTATTGGTCGTAACCGCTCATTAAATGCCTGCTTGGTCAAGAACAAGAAAACGCGAAAAGATAAGATAGCCACGCTCACATTCTACACAAGTCACGTAAAAGATTATCTATTCCCCTATCAGATAGGCCAAAATAACCTTCTAATCATGTCGCACCAACTAGCCCAAGCTTCAACCCTAGCATTTAAATACGGAGCAGAGTGCAGGACGGCTATGTTCGACGAATGTTTCGTTTCTCCTAAAAAGAAACGGAAGTGACGAAACTGCCGATATCGTGTCTGATTGGTTAGAGGCTCAAATGATGAAAGTTCCCTCTTTTGTCATTTGAGCCTCTAGCCAATCACACGCGATATCGTCAGTTCCGTCACTTCCATTTCTTTTTAGGAGAAACGAAGCATTTGTCGAGCATAGCCCCCCAGTGGTCGATGATGTTGGTCATTATTTTTGTTATCTGTTCGTCAGATTTAACTTCAAATAAACGTCTAAGTTTTGTTTTCATAAGGGTCGTTTGTGTATGTTAGTTTCTTAAAAATATTTTAAAGAATGCCCTTAAGAACATTAAATCGCTATGCATTTTGTAATGTGCGGTCTATTCGAGAATGTGCCGCTGAAGTATGGTATTCTGATTGAGAATTGCTCTTGTAGTTTTATTACTTGCTCATACGCCTTTACTTCCAGCTTTGCTGCATTTAGGATAAACCTGTGATTGAAAGACATTCAACTACTCCAGAGTTTTTCGTAATGAAATCTTTTGAACACCTCCGCAGTATTTTAGGCGTTTTTTCAAAACTGGAAAGCACGCGAAGATAAGGGCATTGGTCAAAATTGTCACTTAGAGCCATCTACCTTCATGTCATAAAAAAGTAACTCTAGGAAACCCAAGTTGAGCGATATAGCGTGCACTCTGTACAAGTCATGCTTTTCGAATCATTGAAGGCTTTGTAACGGAACGCCCACAGCAGGAATTTGACCATCCGTCCTTCTGCTCGTATCCATACGCGCAAAAATTAGCGGGGAATCGACATCACATGACGTCATACAGTCACTTGACACCGCGTCTTAACACTGTGACGCAAATATTTCTGCTAAATTTAGCGGAAATATTTATGTCATCGTGACATGACGTC
This sequence comes from Ixodes ricinus, assembly GCA_037355805.1. Lineage (NCBI taxonomy): Eukaryota > Metazoa > Arthropoda > Arachnida > Ixodida > Ixodidae > Ixodes > Ixodes ricinus. Next base: position 134,279 of record JAZHYW010011869.1, read on the forward strand.
GTGTGATTGTGAGATCGTGACGTTACCTCATTTGACCAGATCATGTGACCTCAGGCCAGGTGACATCATTTCCCCGCTAAAATTAGTGGGTAAGTTAATACACAATTAGTTATTTTTTACTACTTCAAATGACGGTTGCATGTCTTCTAAACATATTTAAACAATATCGATCCTAAACATATTTAAACAATATCGATCCCAGAAAGAGAGACTCTGGAACAGATGCAAACAAAATCCAGCTGACAGCCTCCTCAAAAGAGAATTTCGCGAATTTAGAAATAGGGTTACAGCAAAAATACGTTTAGCAAAAAAGAAATATTGTATTAACCAGTTCAATGCGGCCAATAAGAACTCGAAGAAAACATGGGAACTTGTAAACCAACTAACAGGTCGAAAAACGAGGAATAATATTGATGACACTATTCTGAAACACTTCCGTGGATCAAGTTCATGGGAGGGCCTATCGGAATCCTTCAACAATACTTTCATTGACTCAGTAAAAAAACTGAAAAATAACATACCCGTGGTATCATCAAAAGGTGTTACAACCCCAGTCACTTGCGCTAATTCAGCTTACCTTCCAGATATGACAGAGCATGACCTCCTAATGATTATAAATTCTATGTCTTTGACAAAATCTCCCGGCATTGATAAGATAAGAATTCGAGATATACGCTATAATTTTAATAAACTAAAAGAAATCTTGCTTAAAATAATAAACGACGTTCTCCACACCGGTGATATCCCCAAAAAGCTTAAGGTATCTATTATAAGGCCTCTGTATAAAAAGGGAAAGCAACAAGACCTTGGAAGTTATCGGCCTATATCTATCCTGTCTGTGCTGATGCACATAATTGAAAAATGGGTTCATATGGCTATGAGCAGTTTCTGTGAAAAATTTTCTTTACTAAGCAAAACTCAGTACGGTTTCCGTCAGCAAAGGAGTACACTAACATTGCTTGAGGACTTCTCTGACTACATTCATGATGCCATAGATAATAACAAAACCGCGTTAGCCCTATTCATTGACCTATCAAAGGCTTTCGACACCATTGACCATTCTTTACTTTTACAAAAACTAGAAAAACTAGGGTTTAGAGGTCCGTTTTCTAAGTTTTTCGAGAGTTATTTCACAGATAGATTTCAAATGGTAAAAATTATGAACCACGTGAGTAATAAAATTTCTGTCGATTGTGGAGTACCGCAGGGTAGTACATTGGGACCTATGTTATATAATGTTTACACCAACGATCTCGGTTGCTTGCCTTTTGCTTCGGAAATTTTCCAATATGCAGACGATACAGTGTTATTGCTACCATCTGATAACTATGAAAACTCAGTTTCTCTATTTCAAAAAGATGTTGATACATTATTGCTTTGGTTTGCTGTTAACATGATTTCTGTGAATGTCCCTAAGACTAAGCTTGTCTGTTTCCGTAATCCGCATAAACGTGTTCAGTTGTCTCCATGTATTCTCCTTCATACAGCTCATTGTCATAATTGCAACTGTTTGCCTCTGCCGTATAGCAGGTCTGTTAAATACCTAGGCATCTATTTCGACGAGCACATGTTGTGGAATGAACAAATAGATTACATAATAAAACGTTTGCGTGTAATATCTGCCAACATGTATAAATTAAAATTTGTCAGCTCTTTAAGAATAAGATTGTTAGTTTTCAGATCACTAGTAGAATCGACGTTGCGTTACGGTATCACTGTATATGGTCATTGTTCTCGTTCTAAAATGACTGCGATAGATCGGGTATTAAAACAGATTGTGAACCATATCACCTATGGAACTGGGTACGAAACATTAGAAATGGAGGAAAAGGTGGCAAAGCTGGGTATTTTATTTTTTGAGAAATTTCATATCTTTGCTACAATCACGCAAAACTTTTTTAATAAGACTTTTAAGAATAAAGTGGCCAAAACCAGAGTCTTAAGACATACAGAAAGATATGTTGTCCCGAAAGTATACACCCACTACGGAAAAAGAACAAGAAATCATTATATTCCAACATTATTTAATAGACTTCCTCAATTTTTAATAGCTATGACATCCTTAAAAAAATAAAACTCAAACTTAAAACCTGGTGTCATTCTTTAATGAATTAATTGTTATATGTCTAACTGCATAACTTCTAAGTGCCTTTTTTTCTGTTGTGCAATTTGATTCCGATTTCCTCATGTCGATGCGTTCCGTCGTTTGCCTGGCCCCACACACAAGCACACCCCTGCTTTTGTGGGCCAGATCACTGTTTTTGTATATTTTTCCTGTGAATAAATATATATTATTATATTATATTACTGTATTCCATGCATTGTGCGACTGTGAAAATCAATGCTGCTGGTAATTTTTTTATCTGTACTGCAAAGCAGTGGAACCGACTTTCTGACGCACTGGTTACTAATTTTGATGTGTGCAATCAACCATCATTTGCACGAATTTGTACTTTGATGTCTGTATTTAGATTTCACTGGCGTAATTATTATTTGAACCTCAGCTTGTCTACTGGTTTGATTTGACTTTAGCTGTTTGGACGCTTCTATCTGTCTGTCTGACTGCCTCTTAGTTTAACTTCTCTTATTCATCCCCTATAATATTCCCAATTAGTGAACTAAAAAATATGAAACAATAAAAGGTAAGATACTACGTTGCGGTGGAACGAAACAAATAATTACCACCCTCCTTTTTTTTCTATTGCGAAAATACGTCATATTGTTGTCACTCCGACGCAACCCTGGGCTCAAGAGAACCCATTTTGAAAGCCGATGCTGAAGAGAGCCACGCCTTCGTGCTTTTGCTATGAAAGCATATGAAAAGCAAAGCAGTTCTTAAGAAAACTGTACCGTAGGATGTGTCTTGGGAAGCTGGGCGCCAGTCATACTATCACAGAGCCTTCTTGGAGTCCGAATTATTTACGATAAGTTGGGTGTCAGCCACACTGTCAAAAGGCCTTGTCCGAGTTCTCATTATATTACGATGAGGTGAGCGTCAGTAGCACTGTCAAAGAACATTCTCCGAGTCCCCATCATGTTTCAGTGAGGTGAGCGTCAGTAACACCGTCAAAAAGCCTTTTTCGAGTCCCCATCATGTTACAATAAAGCGGGTGTCAGCCATACTGTCAAAGGTCTTCTCCGAGTTCTCATCATATTACGATGAGGTGAGCGTCAGTAGCACTGTCAAAGAACATTCTCCGAGTCCCCATCATGTTTCAATGAGGTGAGCGTCAGTAACACTGTCAAAAAGCCTTTTCCGCGTTCCCATCATGTTACAATAAAGCGGGTGTCAGCCACACTGTCAAAAGGTCTTCTCCGAGTTCTCATCATATTACGATGAGGTGAGCGTCAGTAGCACTGTCAAAGAACATTCTCCGAGTCCCCATCATGTTTCAATGAGGTGAGCGTCAGTAACACTGTCAAAAAGCCTTTTCCGCGTTCCCATCATGTTACAATAAAGCGGGTGTCAGCCACACTGTCAAAAGGTCTTCTCCGAGTTCTCATCATATTACGATGAGGTGAGCGTCAGTAGCACTGTCAAAGAACATTCTCCGAGTCCCCATCATGTTTCAATGAGGTGAGCGTCAGTAACACTGTCAAAAAGCCTTTTCCGCGTTCCCATCATGTTACAATAAAGCGGGTGTCAGCCACACTGTCAAAAGGTCTTCTCCGAGTTCTCATCATATTACGATGAGGTGAGCGTCAGTAGCACTGTCAAAGAACATTCTCCGAGTCCCCATCATGTTTCAATGAGGTGAGCGTCAGTAACACTGTCAAAAAGCCTTTTCCGCGTTCCCATCATGTTACAATAAAGCGGGTGTCAGCCACACTGTCAAAAGGTCTTCTCCGAGTTCTCATCATATTACGATGAGGTGAGCGTCAGTAGCACTGTCAAAGAACATTCTCCGAGTCCCCATCATGTTTCAATGAGGTGAGCGTCAGTAACACTGTCAAAAAGCCTTTTCCGCGTTCCCATCATGTTACAATAAAGCGGGTGTCAGCCACACTGTCAAAAGGTCTTCTCCGAGTTCTCATCATATTACGATGAGGTGAGCGTCAGTAGCACTGTCAAAGAACATTCTCCGAGTCCCCATCATGTTTCAATGAGGTGAGCGTCAGTAACACTGTCAAAAAGCCTTTTCCGCGTTCCCATCATGTTACAATAAAGCGGGTGTCAGCCACACTGTCAAAAGGTCTTCTCCGAGTTCTCATCATATTACGATGAGGTGAGCGTCAGTAGCACTGTCAAAGAACATTCTCCGAGTCCCCATCATGTTTCAATGAGGTGAGCGTCAGTAACACTGTCAAAAAGCCTTTTCCGCGTTCCCATCATGTTACAATAAAGCGGGTGTCAGCCACACTGTCAAAAGGTCTTCTCCGAGTTCTCATCATATTACGATGAGGTGAGCGTCAGTAGCACTGTCAAAGAACATTCTCCGAGTCCCCATCATGTTTCAATGAGGTGAGCGTCAGTAACACTGTCAAAAAGCCTTTTCCGCGTTCCCATCATGTTACAATAAAGCGGGTGTCAGCCACACTGTCAAAAGGTCTTCTCCGAGTTCTCATCATATTACGATGAGGTGAGCGTCAGTAGCACTGTCAAAGAACATTCTCCGAGTCCCCATCATGTTTCAATGAGGTGAGCGTCAGTAACACTGTCAAAAAGCCTTTTCCGCGTTCCCATCATGTTACAATAAAGCGGGTGTCAGCCACACTGTCAAAAGGTCTTCTCCGAGTTCTCATCATATTACGATGAGGTGAGCGTCAGTAGCACTGTCAAAGAACATTCTCCGAGTCCCCATCATGTTTCAATGAGGTGAGCGTCAGTAACACTGTCAAAAGCCTTTTCCGCGTTCCCATCATGTTACAATAAAGCGGGTGTCAGCCACACTGTCAAAAGGTCTTCTCCGAGTTCTCATCATATTACGATGAGGTGAGCGTCAGTAGCACTGTCAAAGAACATTCTCCGAGTCCCCATCATGTTTCAATGAGGTGAGCGTCAGTAACACTGTCAAAAAGCCTTTTCCGCGTTCCCATCATGTTACAATAAAGCGGGTGTCAGCCACACTGTCAAAAGGTCTTCTCCGAGTTCTCATCATATTACGATGAGGTGAGCGTCAGTAGCACTGTCAAAGAACATTCTCCGAGTCCCCATCATGTTTCAATGAGGTGAGCGTCAGTAACACTGTCAAAAAGCCTTTTCCGACGTTCCCATCATGTTACAATAAAGCGGGTGTCAGCCACACTGTCAAAAGGTCTTCTCCGAGTTCTCATCATATTACGATGAGGTGAGCGTCAGTAGCACTGTCAAAGAACATTCTCCGAGTCCCCATCATGTTTCAATGAGGTGAGCGTCAGTTAACACTGTCAAAAAGCCTTTTCCGCGTTCCCATCATGTTACAATAAAGCGGGTGTCAGCCACACTGTCAAAAGGTCTTCTCCGAGTTCTCATCATATTACGATGAGGTGAGCGTCAGTAGCACTGTCAAAGAACATTCTCCGAGTCCCCATCATGTTTCAATGAGGTGAGCGTCAGTAACACTGTCAAAAAGCCTTTTCCGCGTTCCCATCATGTTACAATAAAGCGGGTGTCAGCCACACTGTCAAAAGGTCTTCTCCGAGTTCTCATCATATTACGATGAGGTGAGCGTCAGTAGCACTGTCAAAGAACATTCTCCGAGTCCCCATCATGTTTCAATGAGGTGAGCGTCAGTAACACTGTCAAAAAGCCTTTTCCGCGTTCCCATCATGTTACAATAAAGCGGGTGTCAGCCACACTGTCAAAAGGTCTTCTCCGAGTTCTCATCATATTACGATGAGGTGAGCGTCAGTAGCACTGTCAAAGAACATTCTCCGAGTCCCCATCATGTTTCAGTGAAGTGAGCGTCAGTTAACACCGTCAAAAAGCCTTTTCCGAGTCCCCATCATGTTACAATAAAGCGGGTGTCAGCCACACTGTCAAAAGGTCTTCTCCGAGTTCTCATCATATTACGATGAGGTGAGCGTCCGTAGCACTGTCAAAGAACATTCTCCGAGTCCCCATCATGTTTCAGTGAAGTGAGCGTCAGTTAACACCGTCAAAAAGCCTTTTCCGAGTCCCCATCATGTTACAATAAAGCGGGTGTCAGCCACACTGTCAAAAGGTCTTCTCCGAGTTCTCATCATATTACGATGAGGTGAGCGTCAGTAGCACCGTCAAAGGACATTCTCCGAGTCCCCATCATGTTTCAATGAGGTGAGCGTCAGTAACACTGTCAAAAAGCCTTTTCCGAGTCCCCATCATGTTACAATAAAGCGGGTGTCAACCACACTGTCAAAAGGCCTTCTTCGAGTTCCCGTCATGTTAAAGTTAGTTGCGTCAGTCGCACTGTAACAAAGCCTTCTCCGAGGCCCCATCATTATACAAAAAGAGCAACCAGAGTTTTAAAATCTCCAAATGCATCGGGAGACGCACAATGATAAACAACAAGAAAAAGCATATTTTTAGTAAGAAAAATAAAATCAGTGCTTTCGAGATACGAATTGCGTTGAGGTTATCTTTGGTGAACGACACACAAAAACAATATCTAAGCTGACTGAGGAGCGTGTTGCTAAAGTAAGAAAACGCAGATAAAAAAAATTTTCTCTACTTCGTTTTCTTCGTTTCCATTTCTTGCCTCTCAATATGCGGGTTGGGCTTCTGCAGATGCGATTCCATAAATAAAGAAAATGGTGTTGCTATTTAAAAGACGGGTACGTGTCCTCTGTTGTCATGTATATTTTCACTTTATTCGCATCAGCAAATAATTTGTTTGTGATCAAAGGAGCTCTCGCAGCCTTTCATCCTGAAAGATACAGGAAGAGAAACCAAAATTGAGTGGGCACCACCATGAGATTATTTATTATTAACGTATTTCGCGAATGCATGATGCTTCAATGAACGCGGTATTGCAATGATACATCTGACAAATATGTAAACGGAAGCATATTTTGTCGCGGTGCATATTTATTCTGACGCAATTTGAATGTATGAAATTAAAAAGGTAGAGACTTCGAATGTGCTTGAACAAGCGAAGTCATTTGATGTCTGCATTTGCGGTGGTCATTATTTTTTTAAATTATTTTTGTTATAAGGAACGTGTTTTTACACCCAAACTATGTTTGTTTAAAACTGATTTTATATTAAATCCCTGACTAGCATAAATATTGCGAATGCTCCAAACAGTCGGGCATATACTACACTAAAACGGGGCAATGATTTAAGTGAGAAAATTTAACGGAACGTAACAGGTTATTATTTCTTTTGATACTATTGTTTGAGCTGAGACAAAAATGACGGCAGTCAGGAACAAAATCTCTAAAAACACCTAATTTTTTAATGTAGACTGACGAGCGTGTTAGCTGAGTTGAGGAACACCACAATAATAAGACACAAATGGGACGAGGAATGTCGTACAATTTCTTTCATGAAAATAATTGTATGTCGTCCCTCGTCCCACTTCTTTTATTGTTTCGGTATTCCTCACCTAATTATCAGTGTCTCGTAAACTCTGTGTGAGTTGTTCTACATTTTTTCTGAGTCACTATTTATATTAGAATTGATTTAAGCACTCTGATCTGCGTTCCTGCGGTGCATTGATTTCAATGGGCAACTTCCAAGGTAAAAAATGTACTGAACCAAAATTAACTGTTGTGCTAGTTGGCTAAACATTGGTTAGAAATCAAAAGCGCTGACAGCATGGAAAAGAAGAGGGGACAGGACAGAGCACTCTGTCCTGGCTCCTCTTCTGTTCCTTGGTGTTTGCGCTTTTTCGTTTTTAACAAAGAAGAAAAATGTATTTTCTTTAATCAATAAAAATATATAAAGCCAAAGTACGAGTCCCTTTGACCAGTTCAAAATTAACTCTTTCATACACTATACAAGCTTGTAAGTTTGCTTTCAGGCTCAGTGTTCCGCATATCCACGACTACTATCTAACAAGTGAAAAAAAGTATATGGCCATATAACTATCTTTCATACGCCTTAAATAATGGATAAGTTCATGATGTATTTATTGAACAAATCATGTATAAAACAATTTGTATTTGAAATGTTGCAGGATGAATAAGGATGCCGAGCTCTCTTCCTGTGATGTTGTACTCACTCAACATGACGTGAGCATATCAAAGATCACGCTCAGTGTCGCATCGCGATCACATGGTCTCACTTCTCAGTAAAATGATGTATCTTGTCTCGCCGTTCTCACCGATTGTGGGTTTCCACTTTACCTAACGCCCGATCAGGCCCCGATTCGACCACCCCGAAGGAGAAAACACAACACAAGGTACTAAGGATTTACTGCCCCGCAGTTGGACGATCTGGAGGCAGCGCCTTGTCCTTTCGGCGTTCCGTAGCCGACAATTCTCGAGCCCAACGTCCCAACTCTGCCCCGTGCCATCCTCGTGTTCTTCTTCTCCGCGGGCCCATGCCCGGCCCCCTTGGAACCATGATCTCCACAGCCACCCCCCCCCCCCCCACCCGCTCCTGAAATGTACGACAACACGCCCATCTTTCTATTTTGAGAAGAGGGGAAGTCGCCGTGCTTAAACACGGGCACTTCCTCGACGGACACTGGAGCAACGAGGGGCATGGGGAAGACGGATGTTGGCGGGGTTCAGTGCGGCGACGTCCGCGGGACCTTGGACGGCGTTGGTGGCAGGCGGCGTGGCCCCCAGAAGGCTTTGGCAGGGCCTGGACTTGCAGGTACGAGCTGGCCGGACCTATCTCGTCGGGGCAGCTGAACTGCGGCCTCCACGTTAACAGGAGCCAGCGTCTTCAGCCTCTCCTGGTGCATTCCTGCGCTCTGGTGTGCCTCCTGGTGCACGAAAGGGACGCTGCACAGCCAGCAGCTGTTGTAATTGTTCAGTGTCAGGGCCGGTGCGCTAGCGCATGCCCTCAGAAAGGCGGCGCGATAGTGTCGCCGTGGCTGTCCTGCCTCTGGTCTCGGTTGGCGTTTCCACCGTTGTCTAGAGGCGAAGTCAACTGCCCCCAGTCCCTCGCACGCCGCCGTCGTGCCTACCGCGTGACATGGTGGGGGCTGTTTGTTCAAAGCTGGTCCCCTGCCGCGGACCGGGGTTGACCCGTTCCGCTGAAGGTTTGGTTTGCCACGGCGGGGACAGATGGACCTGCTCCCGCCAACTCGGTAGTGGGCCCCTTGATACCAACCGGCTAAACTGCCGTGCCTCCACCGGGGTGATCTTCACCACGGTTGGGTGCCTTACGAATCGGACCACCGGTGTCCAGGATGGCCGCCTTGGCTGACTGTGTAGGCTGTGGCGTCCAGGCTCTGCCCAGGTGGGACTCCCTCTGTGAGGGAGACCACGGCTGACTACAATGCCTGGTCCGCTCCAGGGAGCCGGGCGCAAGAGGTCGCTAAAACGGGACGCTCCCCATCTCCTGGTCGCGAAGAAATTACCGCTTCAAATCGGCGACGCAAAAGTGGTAAGACTCCTAGTTTGCACTGAGCTGAGTGAGCCCGTAAGGAAAACGCAACACTTCCGTCGTTATCTCATAAGGCCCTTCCTACTTCGGACCCATGGCTAGCAACGAAACCGCAAGTTGCGCCACTCAGTGGAGAAACTTTACATGCTGTATTACGAGGCTTTTCAATGTACGACACTTTTCTGCCAGATCGCTATGCTTGTTTTGCTTTAAAAAGCCCCAGACCCAATGAAGTCACCTTAAGGTAGCTTTTTGTCCGGAGGCCCGCCAAAGTAAATTTCTGGAAATAAAGATTTTATTTTATGTCATTTCAAGTTCTTTCGTTTCAATGACCCTCCCCCCCCCCCCACACACACACACAAGAAGACCCGCGCCCAAGCCGTTCCTCCTGGCACACGTCTCCCCGATTCCCCCCGCAGGTCCCTCAATGGGTCCACCGCCGCCAGCCTGTCTAGCTCGCAGATGGAAAGCAGGGTTCCCTCAGGGATGCCGAAACCACTGCGGAGGTCCCGATGGTAGCGTATAGTTGGGGCCTTCCCTAATGTATGTTGTTCGCGTATTGTGGAACCGGGCCAGTGATGTCGCTTACGACCACTTCCCAAGGGTAGTGACTCACCACCGGCTGCATCAACACCGAAGGCTTCCCCTTTCTGCTTTGCTTTCTGGCAAGCCGGTCGTTTACTAGTCTACCGAAATACGCCCCCTTCCTCACCTCCCGACAGGTCGCGGCGCAACATAACTTATGAGTCTTGCCACCAGTGCTATGACTCAGCCAGAGCGGATCCGTGGAAGTACGCGACAAACCTCTTCGTAGCTTTCAGTCAGGAACCTTAGGTAGACTTTTATCTTACTCTTCATCGATCGCTGGGATCTAGCGAAGCAACAGCTGCCGTCTTCGCCCAGGAGATATAAATCCATGTGCTCATTAGGTTGCCCGCCAGCATTCCCGGTGTTAATTAGCTACGCAAGTTTTCCCCACATCGGCTGACAAAACCCATCTGCTTTCAGGGCATCAATAAGCTTTTCCGTGATTACCACTTCACTTCAAGTCACGATACTCTGCTCTCAGGCAGCGTCCAAAAACTGCTACGATACCCGATCTGGAACTCCGAGTTCTGTCTTATCCACACGCAGCCGGGCTCCAAGGTGTCCTCGGCTGGCGGAGGCGGGCTATGTACGCATTAAGGCCTGTGAGGGACCGTAGACCAATTTTCCTACAGGTTCTTTTCAATGCATCAACGTCGGGATGTTCAACCGCTGTCGGCACACAGACATAAGACCGGAATTTCTTACACTCGAGAAAGCATCTAGAACATAGCCACCATGGAGCGCATGAGCTCCCCGACGTCTCCCATGTCCGCCGCCGGAGCTGCAGTCCCTGGCTTCAACAGCATTCGAGAGCCCATGACTCCCCTCACAGGAACACGTACGGTGGCGTCCGACGCTCACTGAGCCCCGCTGTTGGACAATGCGCCCCTATCCACGCTCGACGTCGTGTCGACGACAACATTGGTTCTCACGATAACGAGCGTTCAGCGAGTTAGCTCCGCCATTCCGATAAAATACTCGAGGAACGCGTCGAGTGTGGTATCCGAGAGATAACCGAAAGCGACAACCAGCTAATCGGACCCCCCGTTGGCAGCCAGATAATATTGACTTTCGCTTCAGCCACGCTCGGTCAGGCCCCACCTCGACCGGCCCGAACGAGACTACACACGTAAAGGTACGAATGATTTACAGTCTCACAGTTGGACGATCTAGAGGCAGCACCTTGTTCTTTCTCCGTTCCGTAGCCGACCGTTCTCAAGCCCGCAGCCCCAGTTCTGCCCCAAGCCAACCTCGTCTTGTTCTCTTTTAGGCTCCTTAGTCCCATGACCGGCACCCTCGTGGCCGCGATTCACACAATATGCAGGTATAAATTTAAGTGATTGAACTCCGAGTGCCTTAGGGGAATGCCGGAACGCACGTTTTACCGGGTTGTCGCACATTTGTCCGATCTTGTGCAAAAAAAAATTCCGAAAAACCTGGCCAAATCAAGAGGTCGAGTGACCCATTGCTTAACGCGTATAGATGCTTTCAGGCAACTTTGCACGGGCGTCACCATCTTAACATCACGTGACCCGTCCGCCATTGCCGGTTCTACGTTCCCGCTGCTGCACCCACTGCGTACGGCGCTTCTCTAGCTACCGCCGAGGGTGTTACCTGCGATGGAATCATACTGTGAATGGGTCGAGCAACACGAGATTCTGGCCTGAACTTCAGGAGATTCCTATGTAAGTTCATCACGTTTGTCACGTTTTTGCTGGAATTAAAGGTAGTTAAAACACATGGCGATCTCTGCGAGACGTCGAGTTGGCACCAGCAAAGCTATCGCAGTCTTATCCATCGCTGCATGTGCATACTTTGCTCGTCGCGATCTTATTTCTCGCTGCATTTGGGCACCTTAATCCCGTAGTCGATTTGGCAAGCGAAGTGATGGGCCGGGCCGTCGTCGCTGGGGCGGATTGCTTACTGTTGCTCATCGCACCGCTTGATTGTAGCAGATCCCTAGCAAACTTAGCTCGTCGCCTGCAGGATTCGCTCACATGCGGTCTTCGGCGCAGCGACCCGTCCCTCCTCAAAAAAAACGTGTTCGATGTTAAGTGCATCGGGATGAGTTACAGCAGGCAACCTATGTGTGGAGTAGAAAAGTGTTGTTCGAACGAGTAGTCACTAATTTGCATGCACTTTGACCCGAGAAAAGGTTCTGCCAGTCCCGTCTCAAAGATGTTCTGCTTGGGTTGATCAGTTTGAATCGGTGCATGGAAAACGGCACCAAGCACAGGCAGTCCATTTGCTTCAGTGGGGCATGTTCAGTGCACAGAGCGGGAGTTCAGACCTCAATGTCGCCACTGCGGTCTTCGCAACTCACGACGAAGCACGTCGTGCTCGCATGAGGCCGATTTAAGCGTCCAACATTGGTCGCTCATCGCCGCAAAGACACTCCGCAAGCGAGGTAACCGGGTGCAGGTGCAGACCAAAATAAAGGCCTGCAATGGCGGCGCTGGGGATCGCGCCGTATGGTGGTGGCTCGGGTAACTAACGCGCTGAAAGCATCTATACAAATTGTTTTATGATAATTTATGTTATCAATTGTAGCCACTACGCCTCGCAAGTGGGCTCATTTTCGTCTTCTGCGCATGAGAAAGGAAGTAGCGGTGACGTCAGAACGCCGAGCCTGATTGGCTGATCGCGGTCCCCTATCTGAGCGTCGTCTGCTCCTTTGCAACAACGTCTGCTCGCAACGTCGTCTGCGTCTGTCTTACCTTTCCTGCGACTTTCGGAAGTGCAGGTCTTTACGAGCGAGCTCGACTTCGCCTTTCAGAGAAGGCAGACGAAATAACTCGAGCGGTTCGTTGTTTTGTCGAACAACTAGCAGACGCGCATCAAGGAGGGAAGTCAAAGTACTCACTGGCGAGGTGTCCCGAGACGCCGAGGTTTGTTTGCTAAGAACCGAGAGTGAGCGTGTTAGTGTCCGCAAGTTCCCTCCCAAATACTTTTTCCCCCCTTTCGTGTGCGGCAAGACTCCTCATTCTTTAACGGCGTCGGCGGGTTGGCGCAGTTAACGTCGTCTGCTTTACGTCTGCTAGTCAAAGCGATGGCTCCTTTACCTTTCCTGCGTCTGTCGGATATTCACCGCTTTTTCACCGGCGAGAGTCACCGTTGCCTCGGAAAACAAGGAGATGACAAGAGGAAGAGATTGACCTCTTAATCTAAAATTGAGGTCAGTGATCACAGTATAATACGGGAAGGGTTCACAAGGGTCGCGCGGGCACATTCCATTCAGCACGCCAGCCGGTCGTGGGCAGACGGTCACCGAGTCGGAGTGGCTGCTAGGCCTATCTGCCGAGTTCGCTTGGTCGGTGTCGGTGGAATCGTGGCCGTTGGAGCTTTTCCCGGGTGTTTGTGGATCCAGCGTTCTTGTTCGTCGTGGTCTGGTTCAAGTACTTTTTACTTTTTTCTTGCTGCTTGAAGTCGGGACGCGAGAGAAGCGCACGTAGAAAAATAAACGTCCGTTGGTCGTCGCGACCGCGACGCTGTCGGCCATGCTGATTTGATCGTAACAAGTGCGTAGCTTCGGAGCTGTCGTAGGATTTTGTCGTAACCTGCGCAAAACTTACGAAAATTTCGGTTCGTGAATACGAATTTGTTTTTAAGTTTTGTCTTACGCATATTTTTGGCGTAAGATAGTTTCGTGAATCTGGCCTCTCCACTTGCAAAAGTCGCAGGAAAGGTAAGACAGACGCAGACGACGTTGCGAGCAGACGACGTTGCAAAGGAGCAGACGACGCTCAGATAGGGGACCGCGATCAGCCAATCAGGGCTCGGCGTTCTGACGTCACCGCTACCCCCTGCGCGAGAAGCAGACGAACTTGCCCTCCCGCATAGTTAGCATTGCCTCTAGCAGTTTATTTTAGAAAGCCTCAGAGCGCAGCCAACGTTTTGTAAAAAGACAGCTCGACCTGATGTAGCTATGCGTCAAAGTGAAACTTAGGCTGTAAATAGCAGGCTTTCAGCAGGATAATTCTCACATTTTTCTACCCCCATGTTTGCGTTCTTTGCATAAATTCCTGCGGCTGATATTGCTTTGGAGAAACCGTCTTTTTCATGTATGTTGGCCATAGAATGAAAGCAACAATTGGCTTTAATAAATTATATATTTTGGTTAACTTGTCACGTAAACAAGCAAAAATAGAACTAAAAGGAATGTCCATCACACAGGAAATTGAACCCGCTAGAGTGTCTCAATCGCTAAGTGGTTTTAAACTTAAACAATAAAACCGAAGATGATAAAGCAGCCCGAACCACTCACATTAGCTTACAGCAGATCAATACAAGCAACAACCTTTATTAAAGTTTGCCATTTTTCATTCAAACATGCATATATTTGCAAGCGGCTACTTAATTGGTTTTCATTTTCTTTTGTTTACAATTGCTTCTAAGTGATAATGTAAAGTTTTCATCACACGAGTCGCGCATGTGTTGGTGCTTTTTCTTTTCTACTTTGGATTTCGGTACCCTTAAATATTGTAGCGAGAAAACAAACCTAATTAGTTCACATCCCCGCCATGGATCGGAAAAGTTCGTGTTAGTTCTTTGCAGCCTTTCTATTTTATTTCTTCTCACCCTACTTCTCGCTGAAGCCCGTCACATAATTTACTTAGGGAACTTCCGGATCAGCCTTTCTCGAGCAAAGACAGGCTTGTTGGCCACACTGGAGACGCACTAAGACAAGCTTGAGATCAGCATTTGATGAAGGGGCTTCCACACGGGCAACATTGAGGAACACCTGCTGCCGCTCTTATTCAGTTGATTGCGTTTTCTAAGTTTATTTATGTAAATTCGTAGCTTCTTTTTATCGTACGTAAGGCATACATCTCAGTCCTTGTTGAGAAACGAAAGAGATAAGGAGACCACCATCAAGGAAATTAAATAGTCACAAAAAGTTTCTTCAGTGTATACTCTTTTCTTTCGTGCATAAGAGTTAGGGAACATGGGAGCGTAGTTAAATAAATAAGACTGCCAACTTCATCACCCCTTGGAAGCAGAGTTGTCATCTTATTTATACGGAACTCACGAACTGTGTCCTATCTCAAAACAGTATACCCTGGTGTGTGCCGAAGAACTGTTCTATTAGAACAGTCCAAGCAGGGGAGGTCAACTCCTCAATGTCAAAATGCAGGCTGAATCGGAGTCACCGCAGCGATATTGCTCTGCCGGGCGATCTACTGTATTCCACCACGTCCTTGAGCTATAGTGCATAGGTGACTTTCAGAAACGTCAAATGTTGAATGGCTCATTCATTAGAAACATGGTCTTCTGATTGAGGTATCCAATTCCTTATTATTTCGACAGTCACCCGTTCACCCCGTCGAGAAGGTCGCAATAGGTGTAAAATGGCTGCCCAACAAATTTCCTACCGTGGCGTCCTAGATTCTGCCATGATTTAGACATTGAGCAAGCCGTCTCTCCTGTTTGGGCTCTTCCATTGAGCGCTACGTCATAAAGTGATTTCTCAACTGCCGCGAGAATAGCGCTTTCATGTGATAAGATTCCGTTCTCTGCGTTCTCTGTAAGTTTAGTGACCACTTTACATATAGCTTACGAGACCCGTTTTGGCACGGTTTAAGAATAAAATTTGCGGAAAAGGTGTTTGTAATTGCCTAAAATATAACATGCAGTTCTTTGTTCAACCCCAGAATGCAGTTCTTTGTTCAACCCCAGAATGCTGAATCCCATAAAGTACTTTAAACTGAAGCTCTGATTAAGATTTAGGCGAATGAAAGCTGGTTCAAAAGCCTGATCTGTGTTGTAATAAATAATATTCTTGACTATAGAATCAATGGAAAAATATATTCGATCAGGACTTACAGCTTTAATATATATTTATAAAACTGATTAATTATTATCATCCAATAAAAATACAAATGTCAAACGTTCTCCTTTAAAATGTATTGTCTTACCAATGAAGATAATGGCTGTATATTGAAGAAACTAGTAAAATACAGACTACTCTGATGATTATATCAATACAAAACTGAGACAACAGAATATACGCAAGAACGGACAATACTCTGCGTTGTTAAAATACATTTCTGTATGCACAAATACGCAACTTATGCCTGCTGGTGTGAGACAGGCCAACGGACGTTCTCTAATTTAATTGAGACTATGCCGCTTTAACAGTAGAAATAAAGACGCTGCACTCTCAAAACTTTGTGAGTGCATGCTTCAACGCAGTGCACCCGAAACACCAATAACTGTTCTTTGTGAAACGAGCTTAGTCAATTAATATAGCGATGGACATAATGTTTCGGTAGTAATGCAACTTAAGTAAGAACACGTTAGACACTTCATTGCACACTGAAGCGATTGAGGCTCAAAACGCCTTTGCCCTCCCATTAAGTAGTCTCGGTAAAGGAAGGAGAGTGATCGCTTTTCTGAGTATATTGTGAAACAAATTGCATAGAGGAATATCTAAGCATGTAGTGTTTGCTTACGAATTGGAGCGCAATTCGACTGAGGGATGGGTGGAGGGAGACGGGCGAAGGGCCAATTTTTCTTCTAAACCTTGGGACGAACATTTGTGACTCCTATGCCTGAGTCCCACTAAAGCGAAAAGTGAAGCAACCGACACCTGCAAAACGTAAAAAGATACATCACGCACACCAAGATATATACCTTTGGCAGGCTTGCGGTGTCTCGGTGCTCGTAAAGTATGCACTAAAGTAACAGAATCCAGCGCTTTTAGGACCCACGATCTAGTGATTTTAGTATTCACGCGTAATTTCAAGTTTGCCAATGACGCCTTCTCTCACATGCTGCAACGTGTTTGAGGATTGTCGGTGTCAGTGGTTTCTGTTTGCCGGTGGAATTATTTATGTAAATATTTAGGCCATTTATATTAATTAAGGTGGATCTGATGTGCACATCCTTTAATAGTCCACCCTTCAATTGACATTCACAGCTAACGGTCAGCGCGACTATTTTACTGGTCAACTTATGCTGTGAGTCTATGTTGTCTCTGTTCATATGCCTCCCAACGTGTGCAGTTTGTGTTCCTTTATCTTAAAAAGAAAAATTGAGTCATGGTTAGGTTTGCTCTTCAAACTTATAAGCAAGGAGGTGTTTTCGACTAAATTTTGCTCACTAAACGGTTGTACAATCCAACGATATACTTCCACTGTTGTATTGTCAACCAACGATTCTGTCGTGTTCAATATTAGACCACCAACGTAAAGGGATTTGACCCACTACCACGTCAAGGAGAAAATAGAATGCATTACAATATACGAAAAAGAGCGGGCAACAGGTTGCTTGCATGGGAATTCAATTGGGCACGAGCGTGTTGTATAGAGCTCAATCTTGTAAATGCCTGAACTGCCACCAAACGCGAAAAGCACCAAAGAAAGGAAGAAAGAAAGAAAGGGAAACAGGCCTGCTCTCCTCCCATTTGTGGCCACCGATGCCTGCTTTAAGAAGAAAATGTAAGCAAGATTGTGAGAAGAATGCATGTAAAGAAGATTCTTTCCCTCTCTCACACCGATGACAAACTGAAACCTTTTTTTGCCAAACATTTATTTTTCTTTCTATTTTTTTTTCGGTGGAGAAGGCCGACACGCCATGCGATAAGCGCTCTTCAAAGGCGAGCTTTCGCGTAAAGGCCTCAGAATCTCCGTTAAGAAACGAAAGGACCCCCGTTTCCTGAGTACATGTCTTCTCTTTTCTCGCTTTATTTTTCCCCTCACAGGTATCTCAATTCAACTGTTCTTTTTTTTTTCTTCGATCCTCGGAGTTTTAATGTCTTCTTGTGTCCTTTTTCTGTATGTGAAAAGTAAAAAGAATAGTAAAAGTAGGCAAATGGCAGAGTATCCACGACTCAGCACCGCCTTTGCAAAGCAGGTAAGGAATGTAATAAGAGAACTGGAGTACGTTGAATATTACATACGCAGAACGGTCCTTATAATTGTTTCTCCTTCTCTGCTTTTTCTTTCTTGACAGCCGCGCGGTTGAAGCAAGAGCACTTGTTCGCGGCACTCATGAAGACAAGGAGGGAACGTTATATTTCGAGAATACCTCTTCATATTCTTCTTTCTGTCTCTTTTAATTAAACGACGAGCCTTTTTTCAGAAAAAATACAAGCGATCATAATGTTCCTTACTCGTCACATGGAGCGCTTGGTAACCTGAAGATCGAGATTCAGGGTGTTTGATGTTCACATTGACTATAGTCTGTCGCAATATAAAAGGAGCAAGACAAGCTATTCCTCCAGCGCGCTTATGTCCTGCCGTCGTGATTTGGCTGCGCATGGAACCAAACGTTACGGAGGCTAAAAATCCCACGTTGGAGGAGGAGCTTCTACTACTTACTAAGTATGTTAGGTTGTAACAAACTATGGGCGTCAAACCTTAAACACTACGACAACACGCAGCGTAACAAAAATAGAACACGGGGCAACCACGCTCTGTTGACGTTCTTCTTCCGTGTTTACGTATTTTTAAACTTTTCGTCAAGTTTGGTGATCCCGATGACTGAGCAAATATTTTCGCAAAATCATATCCTTTATACATTAATCTATACGACTAAGACGCCTATCGTGTAACGTCTTTCGTGATGATAATACATCATTTGTAATGGGCACAAAAAACGTCGACATATAATCAAAGGTCCAGCACTTATCGCAGTGCATTCTGCGAGACATGCTAATATTTGGGCTCTAGGTGACTGGTCATGCAAAGTGACCTAGGCAAGCAAAGTATAGAAGACACAGGACCATAGAGACACGACGCAAGTTAAGTGACTTGCAATTAGAAGTTGACTTTGATAATAGCTGATAATGGCAATTAATTTTACCTTTCAGAGAAAGATGGACTAACATCTCGTTAGACAAGAAGAAGCCCTTCTGATGGAGTGATAAAAGTGATCGTCATTCATGGCTTATGTCATTTCAGACACGCCTAGCGTATTTTCTTCTGGACAAGACAGCGGAAAATAACAGAGCACGCTTCCAGTCTGCAGCTCCTCGTCGTCTGATGCTATTGCCTCTCGACGTTTTGTCTTTCGACGACGAACCCACCAATCAAGAGCGAAGCTCCGCCCCCGAAATTATAGCAATTTCAGACAAGCCCGGTCGTTGTTTAATCGTAAAGAAATTATAGCGATACTATATCCTACCATGTCAAGTGGAATCACCCGTCTGTTCTGCAATGGGCATTTTGAGGGAAGAAATCGGCTTCTACCTTAGAGCGTCTAGGTTCCGCTTACCATTGCTCTGCCGTGCATCCTGATCGCACCATAATTCGTAGCGCTGCCCAACATAAGGTGTCAGATTCCAGAGTTAGCACTCTCCTAAAACAATACATTAAGCAGATACTTCGTAAAACTAATAGTAGTTCGTTTTTTGTTTTTTTGTCTTTCACTGGGATTGATGCAGAAAAGAGAACCCGGCTTTTCGGCCTGCATAAAGGAACTGTACGCAACGTAGAATGCTGAAACTCGGTGCTGATGTTACGCTAGCGGTTGTCAAAATGCGAAAATTTGAGCAGATGACGTTATGTAAATAAAAAATACGAATTAAAATGCATGTTTTTTATGAGCAAAGGTCAACCTAAGTTTAATATTAAGAAAATCAAAATTCTAAATTGTGCGCTGCTGTAGCATCATGTAACAAAACTTGTCAGCGAAAAAAAAATATTTATTCATTAAGTCCGCACAAACAACCCTAGACCTTTTTAGTGGTGCATAGAAGAATGATCACATTCAAATCTCAAAACAAATATCTACGTGTCTGGACGAAAAAAATATCAAAACATTAATGCGTTTCTGAAATTTTTCTTGGGTCCAAAATGCAATAACGAGTCAGCTGAGCTAGATTCAATCTGTGAAACCAGTGCAAGAGTGTGAGATTAGTTGAGTACAAATAGTAGAAGTGAACACGGCTTACCGTTTTACAACCTCGTAAAAGAACATAAAAACCTTAATCATCTCTCTAGTACACAAATATTTTAAGTCAATCCAGATTTCAGATTTTACTAAAGCCATAAAATACACTGGTTTGTAAACAACGATAACAAAACACACTTGTTAAATTTCTTTGAATACGCTCAATAGTAGACGATTTGGTCACTCAAATGAAGTTCCACACGACTGAGGCAAACTCAAAGCAGCTTCGCACGAAGAAACGAAATAACACGACAAAACAAAGGGGTTCCTAAAGTTGTTATATATACGAGTTAGGACACCTAGAATGCGTAGAGACGAATTGACAATTTGCGTATCTTGATGATCAAAAAAAAAAATCTCAGTATCTATATAAACACCCAAGTGTCTAATCAAGGGAACACAAATAACTGAACTATAGTAGATCGCGATGTCATTTGTCAACCTAGGAATAACCTTTCTTTCGATTCGTTCAGAACAAGACAAGAAAGTACCACTTGAGAACACACATCGCGCTGAAGACCGACACAGTCTTCTACAATATCTTTCTGCCGAAACCATTGGATGTCATCAGCCAATAAAAGTATTTTGTAATAGGTAACGCACAACGTAATATCATTAACAAAAACAAAACAAAAAATGTACCACAATCGCAGCTGCCGTCACGCACATTCCCGAAGAAATGCATTAGCCCCTCGCGCAGCGGTTCTATGTAACCAAGCATGGCAAATGCAACCTGTCAGTGCATGTTGTGCGTGCAGGGGCGACGAAACCGTGCACGTACACGGTAAGACGGCTGCGCGTCAAGAGCGGCGTGGCAGCCCGTGAGCGTCCACAGGTGTTCAAAGCCGGAAGTTGGAGCTTCCGACGGCGACCAAAGCGCGCACCCTAGACCCCAGCCGCTTATATTAAGCGGCTAGGCGACAGGACTTATAGCAACAGCGGCCGCACAGGAAAGCGACGGCGCGATGTAACACATCAGAAACCGAGATGCAGCGGGGGACAGCGGGGTTAAGGTCGTACTTGGGCAACCGGCGAGGCGCCGCGAGGCGCGTTCTATGCGGTGGCGTTCCAGGAACGCCACCGCACAGAGAATGCCTCTTCCTGTCGCTGCGGCCCGCGCGCCGGTAAAAGAGAGATGGTGGTGCGCGCGCGGCTCGGCCTCTGCGGAGGGCAGCGGGGCGCACTGCTTGTAGGAATGCGCTGCGTGTACGAATGCTTTCGCACTCCTACACGTAAGCAGACTTCAGTGTCCTTATGTAATTTTTATTTTTATAGTCACTGACAGCATAAGAAACGCAGCGTGCGTTGAGTCTTTCTCATGTCATTCTCACTCCTCAGCCAATCGAATTGCGGCATTAGCGCATCAGGACGCCGCCGAACCAATCACGAAGTAAGAAGCGGAAAGATAACGAGCCGCGCTCTGCGCAGCTTAAATTGCCATAAGACCCGCCGGGAACATTCAAGACGAATGATTGTTTAATGAGAGCGAGCCATGACAGCTTGACTTGATTTGTAGAAAATCAAGTCACTATTCGTCGGAAGTATATGCCCTGATACATCCTGACTTTCGCACTAAATTTCCTTCATCAAAATCCGCAGTTTGTGCTCCTTCCAATGCGGAGAGCAAAGTCGTCTGCTTCATGCGCAGGAGCTGCAGTGACGTTAGAACGACACCCAGCTTTGACTGAAAAAATAGTTGGTAGGCCTCAAAGCAAGCTGCCTTCAGGTCTACCCACTATCCTTCAATCAGGACCAATCAGAGCTCGGCGGGGTTCTGACCTAACCAAAACGCCTGCAAAAAAAGCAGACGAATTTGTGCTCCGCATAACTCAGAAACAGCCGACGCAACGTGCAGATAAGACAAATGAGTCAACATCAAGTGCGCACCATCAAGGTGTCCGTTATGTTTCTGTATGTGTTCTATATCATCGCTTAACCAATCAAAACAAAAAAAAGACCCAGTGACTTACGTTTTTGAGGTTGCTTGGTTCGTCCGATACCTCGTGGCGTCGGCTACGTATTGGCCTTAAAATGAGACGAAGTATGAAATATTTTGAAGCACCGACAGCTCGATGGTGCAGGGTTCAGGTAGAAACTTTGGAAGCATGGTGCCAGAATGAACTGCACAACGCCGTTTTCTTTCTGGGAAATTCGCTTATTCGTGCGTGTTGGTTGTTGTAAATTAAAAAAAAAAAGTAAAAGAAAAGAGACTTTATTTTTGGGAAGTGTTCGCAGCGCCCACGACACTGTGGAGACGTTTCAACGCAGTGATACAAAAACAAAATAGAAATATAGGAAGATTGTAGGACCGGACACTGGTGGACACCACTCTCGGGGCAGGCCGAATTTCAGCACGGGGGCTGTTCCTGAAATCTGGCAAGCGGCGCGCTAGTGGAGAGATGCGACGCGTTCCTGCGGTCCCGGCGAGTTTGTTTATCGGTAAAAACGCTTTTATGGTCACGTGATTAGCCGTCTTCCGTACACAGGTTTGCTGTAATTTACTTTCCGAGTGCTCGCGGGGACAGAAAAAAGAAGAAAAAAAAACATGCTGATATATTTTTTTTTCTTGAGAATAGACTTTTGCTTTACTTAATTTACGCGCAATATTTCCGCCGCACGGTTGAGCAGAGCACGTTGACGAAGCGCTTATCATACCTTTTCGGCCCGCAAGTTCGTTTGCTTCCTTTGCAAAGGTTGTGGTGACGTCAGCTAGACACCGAGCTCTGATTGGCTCCGATTGGAAGGATAGTGGGTAGATCTCAAGGCAGCTTGCTTTGAGGTCTACCCACTATCCTTTCAATCTGAGCCAATCAGTGCCCGGCGTCGTTCTGACGTCACCGCAACCCCTGCACAACAAGCAGACGACTTCCTCTCTGCATGAGAACCACTCACATAGATACGGAAAAAAGTTTAATCGTAAACACTTACTGATGTTTCAAATCATTGGTACTACAACGCAGCTTCAAACGATATCGCCCCACTCGGCAGAAAGAAGCTAAAAACTATGTAGCAGTTCTGCTCCATCCCGTTTTGATCTCTTCAGCTTACACTTTAGGTTAAATTAAGTCAATTTGAAGCTAATTTCTTCTGCACGAAGTGTGACGATGTAGTATAGTCCGCTGCGCGTATTTGTTCGTCTGCTCCGGCACGAACAAAAACAAATGAACCTAATATATATTTTGCCAGTATACGCGCGTGTCGAGAAACGGTCGATGTGTCGTCCTCTGATCAAACAATAAAAGCCGGGAAGCAGTCTTCCAGCTCTTCTTTATCGTAGCTGTCAGGCGCACCTCCATGCTAATTCCTTCAAAGGTTTCTTCATATTGATTTTCTTGCTCCTAGAAGGTATACGGTCCGAACTCGGGCCAATAAATTGCCTGCAAATGGCGCAGAAATCTCTCGAGACTCGCCACACGCAAAAGGGCAAAAAAAAAAAAAAGACGGCGATCGTGGCGATCAAATAAAAGGGAACGTTTCTAACGACTTCACCGCCTTGTAGCCGAAGTATATTGACCTCGCCGAAAAAGTAAAAAAAATGGGTAACTCAACGAAATCGCACAGAGAGCAGAGAACTCTCCGGGAATATTTCAACGTCGAAGGAACCGCCGAGGTCATTCCCAGCCGGCGTTTGCTGATTCAAGCAGTTTTCGAAAGCGGTTTCAATTCCGGCGCTGCCGTCGTCCTCTTTATTGGGAAAACGGAGACTATAAGTTAAGATGTTTGCCGGTACAAACTTTCTCAAACGGCGGAATTCGGAGCTCCCAGTAAGGATACAGATTTACAAATTAGTTGTTCACAGCGGCGCGCGGTCCGCTCCGAAACTCAACGTGATTTGTCGTCGTGGTGGGAGCGAATGGGACAGCTTGTGCTTCCACGTCTACAACTTATCGAACCACGCGTCTATTTTTTTTTCAATGAGTTTTACTTTGCGCGTTGTGAAATAATTCTAGAGGCCTGCTTCTAATACGATAGAATGGTCTCAGAGGTAGTTGTTTGCATTTGCGCAGTAAAACATAAAGGGGAATGTTTATTACGCAGTGTATGAACCGTAAATTAAATTAAACGTAGGAAAGTTTCGTTAAAACTCACAAAGAGCTTTCATATATTTTTTTTTAATTTCACATTTAGCTTTACTTCAAGCTTTGTGTCTGCTATGGTGTATCTTTCTTTGTGGGGGAGGAGAGGGAGGAGGAGGACGAGGAGAGGCGGGAGGAGAAGGTGAATGAGGAGGACGAGGGGAGGAGGACTAGCATTGAGGATGGGGAGGTGGGGAGTAGGGGTATACCCTCCCCTCAGTACCTTCTCTTCTCCTCCTTAAGAGCTGCGCTCCAATTCGGCGTTACAGGGACCTGTAAACGGCTTTAATTTTTCTCCAAGTGCTCCAAGCTGCGGCGTGTTTGTATATTCGGCCACCGATCCTCTTCACGTAGCATCGGTAACGCCTAAAGAAAAAGAAGACACGGGCTACATAGCTTGAAAGCACTTTATCAAAAAGTACCACGACTTAGCGAGGTATGCGGAGCCTAAATTCGTCGGCTTATTTTGCAGGGGTTGTGGTGACCTCATAACGCCGAGCTCGAATTGGCTCTGATTGAACCATAGTGGGTAGACTTCAAAGCACGCTACCCACTGTCCTCCAATCAGAGCCAATCAGAGCTCGACGTTCTGACGTCATCAGAACCCCTGCAAAAGAAGCAGACAAACTTGCGCTTCGCTTAGCTCTACACCAACACGGGCCCCGAGGTCACGCCGCTCAGGTGACGCTGCGATTGGCAGGGTGATTGCGCACGAGACTCAACCTCACGCGAATTTGGTTCCTGCTAATGCGCAATGCCCGAACCAGCTCGCAGCTCGCGGAGAACGGCACCTTCGTCCTCCCTTTTTCTGGGCTCGCTTCAACGAAGGGACGAGAAAGGCGAGCGTGTCCTTCAGCTTTCCTGCATCCAGCGCGACCTTCCGGCCTTCGACGACTCTTCAGCGTCTCGTGAGGCTCGAGCTTGCACGCACGCGCACCCCAGGTACGGCCATAGTACAGTGCCTCCTCTATAAGGAGTATTCACCGGGCGCCATATTTGTGGGTGCTGTCTAGAGCGCATGCTCAGAACGAGCCTTCATCAATAGGCTGCTAAGACCGGCCATTTTGACGGTGTGGAATGCACGTTGCAAAAGAACCCTGGAAGCTAGCCATCAGCACGCGCTCAGAAGTCGCGCACACAGCTATGGCCGCCAGTGAATACTCTATACTACTACCTATACTCACAAAGCCTGGCAGATCGCCACGAAGAAGCGGCCGCCGAAATGGAAAAGGTGGAGCGGCACACAACGGATGAGAGGAGAGCCATGTGGCGGGCGCCCCGCTGCGGCGAGACGCAGGACACACACTTCACCCGAACGATGGAATGTCCGCTCGCGCTCCTCGCGTTCCTCGCGCTACCGCTTCTTTCTCGTCGGGTTTGAAAGCCATGTTTCGAATCCTCGCCGCTGCAAAAGCTGTCCGTTGACATCCAGGTACATTGAGAAATGCTCTGCGCTACCAGATCCTTGCGCTCCAAATCTGCGACCGGGCACTCCATGGATCCGTCATCGAACTGCCAGGCTTTGTGAGTATAGAGGAGGCTATGCACGTATGCAATAACACTCCCCTGGCAAAAAAAAAAAAAAGTATTGATACAATGTGGAGATAATAAAGGCCCGTTGGAGCTTACAAACTTTCCCTTTTATAAACGTACACACGACACAATTACGTTTACTTATAGCACTGTCGTCGAAGTTAGAAAACTTTGCTTTCATATAAACGTGTGTAAATATATGTGAAATTTAAGACATTACATCAGAGTTAATGTACATGTTTTCTCCATATGCTCGAGGCTGTGTGTTTCGCAAAGTGTGCAGTGGAAATATGAATAGGGGTCTGCTAATAGCGGTTTGAATCAAACAGCGCTGGGTCAATCACATTCTTCACAGTTTGGGATACGCACAACTTTCCTCTTCGCGGTGTTGAATCTATACGGGTGGCGCTGCACCATTCGATTTAAACTGTTGCATTCGCACACCAATATAAAAATATATTTGCTCTAAATAATGCAATTTTAGACATAACTTTTAAATGTGTAATTGGCTACGCTATTTACCTTTTTGTTTGGGGAAGGGGGATTTCTTTTTTTTTTTGTGAGAGAAAACTACATTGTAGCCAAACGTTGCGATAGATATCATTTCCGCATAGAAAATTTGTACAGCGAACGGTTTTCCAAATATGGGAAGTGGTTGAAAATTGATTTTTTTTTTTTCAGGTGCTTTCAGCTGTTATAGTTATATGCAGCATTCTGAAAGACTAGTGGAGCAAGTGACTTTCTAGGAGCTTCTGATTTCTGAGCGTTCAAGAGAGCAACTAACGACACTGCGTTGCACTCTCGCGTTTTTGAATTTACTAGAGGAATGTATGTATGAATTTTTTAAGAGGTACAAAACTCAGACATTTTTTAAAGCTCTAAAATTTGGCCATACAGTGCAGTGCATGGCCATATTTTACAAAAAATAGTATACTAATTCTATAATTATTTCAACTCTGGTAAAACAAAAATTGTGCTACTCTCATGTAGTAAGCTTAAAGTATAGTTTCGATTTTACGAGTGGTGTATTACACATATAGTGGACACACAGTTGTGTGTTAAACATCGCTAAATCAAAAGATGGAAAAAACAGATAATAAACGAATACCGGAGTTATAGCAAGTACATTGCAGTACACACGAATTATACTTCAAAAATATTGTTATTTATATTGCAAAATTATTATAGTTTAAAGTTAACTTCCTTTAAGTGTAAAAAGCTTTTTTTTCCAGGAGACTAGTTTCTTGTAGAATTGAAAAAGAGCAGTCCCAATCAATACATTGGGGAAATGTTAAAAAAGTATTAAAAAGGCCGTCATGTAAAGGAAAGAAGAATTTTAAAGGCATGCGGTAGATGATTGATCGGTCGCAATGACGCCTCCTGCTTTCCGCAGAAACATTTCTAATAAAAAATCAAGAGTATTTTATTCTTTCGATGCTTTTATTTGAGAACTTTCTGATTCAAAGCTATACGTGCTTAGTAGGATACCAGAAAGACGTGTTCATGAATTCTACTTTAGTTTAATGAAAGTGACCAAATAAAGACGTATTGCGCTTTTCACCATAGTTTTCTTTTTTGTGATTTTCCATCTTGTTTTATAGCATTATATTTACTGCAGGCGAATAAATAAGCACCAACGAGAATAAATGAAAGAAACCGATATTTACCCCAAAATTAAGTATCAGGCTCCACAATCTACGTAGAGGTGTTGATTCGAAATATTTACTTTGAAGCATCACTCAAAACATTTTCTCTAGTTACCAACATTTTGGCATTCTGAATATTGATTACTTTACCCAAGAAACCTCTTCAAAACGTATAAAAAATTTATATAATGATAATGCGTAAAGATTAATTGCCCTGGAAGAGCTTCACATTGGTGCACTGGGAATTGCTTTTGCGTCAATCCCTTGTGCTATCATTCAACTTTACTGCAGATACATGTTTCAGTTATCCTTGTAATCCTAGAATAAAAACGCATAAGGCGCAAAGCATGAACATGTGCACTCGTTCACCGACTTTACGAGATATCGGTGAATGAGCTTAAGCGATTCTTAAAAGGAATGTCACCAACCGACTTCGTCAAAAGGATTCCTTTTAAATCCTCAGGATAACAAGATCCTCTGTTTTTTTTATTCAGTTGTTAAATAGACTAATACCCCTGTTAACTATAGTAAGTACGAAAGTATTGAATGCCAGTGTTTGAAGTTAATCAAATCTTCGCGTGGTTACTCGTAATATTAAAACTCGTAGCACCCTTTTTGGACAGTTGGATATTGGCCTGATGTAACTGCTGGATTATTGAAACACCAGGGGTCTCCGTATGCTCGTTGGTGTCAGAAGGTAAAGCAATGCTCAGAGTTCAGGTGGAGCCGAATCCTTCGAAGTGAGAGAGCAGGAGTGGAAGAGGAGTTTTCAAACATTATTACTTAGTTTCTCAACAAGGAGCTGACGGTCTGGCTGTTTTTTTATTAAGAAACATTTAAATAAGATTTATTATTGTAGAGGTAGACTGAAGCACTTATAATAACCCAATTAACGCAATATCTATTACATATATAGGCGATGACATCTCCCTTCTACATGAGACTGGTATATTGATATGTAAGTCCTTAAAATGGGTTGTGTGGTTAAGGAGAGTTAAGCGATCATTCAAATTATGACGCGAATTGGTGGCTTACTAAACTTTTCTTTCTTACTAGTTGTCTTCATCATTTTATCACCGATAGGTAAGACGTCTATTATTTTAGAAGCTAGATAACCATTTTGATGTTCAAGGATTTCAACAGACACGTGCAGGGTCATTTATACACCTCGCTCAAATTGCCTTCCATCTTTTTTTCAAATCTATTATTCGGATGAAGGTGAACCAAGAATGAAGCGATACCCGATAATTTTTTTGAAGGTGCGAATGATAGAAACGCCGCAGCTATTATCGGTGTATCCCGGTACCGCAATAAATGTACAAGTAGCTTAGAACACACCACGATAAAGTTCATACCTTAAAAAAGAAACGACGTGGATTTGGACGATTACGTTTGACTATTGGTTAACGTGACGACTGCCGCACTGTGTGTACTACACGACTTCGTGGAAAACAAAAAGACAGCCCACACCGAAGCCCTGCCCAAAATGTGGCGTATACGCAATGCCCCTATCGAGGGTTGGCGCGGAGGTGTCCGTCCGTCGGGTTGGTTCACTCACCGACTCTGATGACCGGCGGCAGGGCTCGCAATCCGAGGGGCATCAGAAGCAGCAGTAGCCAGGTCGTGAGCAACGCGGCGAGGCCGGGCCGCGAGCCGGGTGGACGCCGCAGTGGCAGCTTCATTCCTCAGCGCGTCAGCTTCTTCTCATCGTCCGCAAGAGTCCACGCGCGGCGAGCATACACAGAGAACTCGTCGAAACAGGGAGTCGTCTCCTTCGGGGTCTTTCCTCGTTTCCGAGGGGCGATCGTCTCGCAGAGCGCCAAGTCCGCACCCCGATAGAAGCAACTCTGAGCAAGCGCCGGGCACAGGGACGCTGCTACACCCGCATCGAAGCGGTCGGGTCGGCGGGTCGACGTCGGCGAAGTGAGGGCTGCGGATCTGGTCCAGCGACGACGATGCATCCACGCTGAGCTTGATCGTTTTCGCGCGGTCACAGCCCGGGTGACGAGGACGGCGTGCAAAAGCATGCTGGAAGATTTGGTGTTCCGTTTCAAACGATGTCTTTTTTCCTGTGTGTCTTCTTATTTTCCTTTTGTTCGTCCGTGGAGCGGTTAATCCGTGAACATTACTGCTGGCAGAACAAAACTTGCGCTTCGTCTGGACTAGGAGCGCAGGCACAAATGTAACCAAAATAAAAAAAAATTAAAAAAAGATCAAAAAGGTTATTTTAAGAGCGAGGGTAGAACGCACCACGTTTAAGGCGAACGCGGGTGACGGTCAGTCGAGACGGAAACGATACAAAAAGAAAGAAGAGATGGGCCGATGCATGTGGACTTTAGATCGTCGCTGGCGCGTAAAGACGAACACACACCACGCACACATCCGGCGGAAAGGCGACGATTTCAGGCGAGTTTGGGGGTTTCCGACGTGGACGGCCTTCCGCGATCTGTGCACCACACTTGGAAGCCTCGACTTGGCGGCGCGGAGGCGCGCGAAGTGGTGGGGGTCCCTCGGTATTTTGTCGCAGCCGCAGCTGCCACTGCGCCTTTTTGGCTTTTTTCTTTTTTCTTTTTCTTTGTTGGGTGGCGACCTCAGGAGGAGCAGCAGCGCAGTCGTAGCCGGAGCGGCCGCGGCACGCGACGGTGCATCGACGCTGGCAGCTGCCGACGCCGCCGCCTCTCTCCGACCGTGCAGGCGTATAAGCGGAGGACACGCGCCGGCTTCTCTCTGGCCGGGAGGCGCACGAGGATGCGGAACGCAATGAAGGAGGGAGGATGGAGAGGGCCTCGGGCGGGGAGTGGACAGAGGGCGAGGATGCCGCGCCTGAATCTTCCGCGCCTGCGCAGTCGAGCCGGCCCCGCAGCAGAGGGTGAGGGAGCGAGGCATGAGGAGACGAGAACTGCTGCCCGTCTGCTCGGACGGGCTTCCTTCCCCTGCGTGCGGGGAGAGGGCGCTCGTGTCGCGGCGTATCGCGGTAATCATATAGATATATATAAAAATACTGTCATCTGAAATAAAAGAGAAGTGCGGGATGCGACGAACGCAAAGAGTCAAGAATGAACCAACAGAAAACAAAAACAAATAATAATGGTGGCAGATGATCGCGTCCCGCCGCCGCCGCCTCTGCCAGGCACTCGAGGCACGACGACGACGGACGACGACAAACGGAATCTGGCATTACCGTCGCGCCGGTGCGGCCTCTCTTTCATCCCGGCACGCGAATGCACTCGACGCACGCACGAGCGCACCAACCCGAGAGCGTAGAATGCGACGAGGAGGAGAATGGGAGCCAGCAGCGGAGGAGGCACGGCGGGCCCCTGTTGCTTGCTCCGGGCACAATGCCTTTTTTTCCTGCGCCACCACGCGGCGTTCAGTCGTCCTCTCCGCGGATTAACATTTTAATGCCGACTTATCGAACCTGCCCGCCCAGCAACCTCTTTTCCCGTCGTTTTCTCCGGCTTCTCTGGTACCTATTACGCTCGAGTGATTATGTTTGCTTTTTGTCCTCTCGATATCTATCGCTCTTGTCTTCGACTGTCACTAGCCAGGCGTCTTTCCCCCGCGCAGACGGGATTCACTTTTATCTCGACCGCAGTCGGCTCATTGTTTAGAAATCCCCGACCGTGGCCCTTATAGAAAAGAAAAAAAGAGAAGGAAAACCGGCGGTGTCTCGGTGCCTGAGGTGAAATGAAGCGAAGAATGACGACACTGAAAAGTGTATAGTGTACAAAATGAGAGCGAGGCAACCATAAAAGAAAAAAACGAAAAGAAATGACGACGAGTCTAGTTTCTGGGGCCGCAAAGCACGCGAGAAAGCCTGAGCCCCTCCGCGATATTGCTGTTAACATTTTGAGGCTCCAGGCACGTGTCACAAAAAGAAGTGATGTCGAAGTTGTGAGGGAAGGAGAGTCGGAGAATGCGAGCGAGGGCCAAACGGGCGGAAGGGCGATTTCGCAACGGGAGTCTCCAGAACGGCGCGCATTCCACGGGCTTCGCGGGTCGCGGTCCGGCGCAGGCGATGTATGCTGCTCCGTCTCACCTTACGATGGAGCGCTGCGGACGCCACGAGCCGAACCATCCGAACCCCGCGCACTGAATGCCTCACGTGACTACGTCCTCGTCTCGCTCAGGGATCACGTGACACTCACACTGCTTTGGAATGGATTCGATGGTTCGTGTCGTCCTCCGCCGACGCATCGTGGGGCGAAACGGAGTTCAGAAAAGGAACAGGGTTTTCAGGATGAGGCAAGCAAGGGGGCCTGGCTTTTTGTCATGACGACGTGGTAATGCAAGAAAAAAAAAGATAAAAAAAGAAGAACACTCGGGACTCAATTACGCCGATGCCGAGGGTCGCTTATCCGTCGTGCCGATAGCGTAAGGCAGAGCGGTTCGCTAATTATCGGTCCTTAGACTTACACGTAATTTGCATCGCATCATACTCGATCTGAAAGGGTTCTGAGCAGTTTTGCGGGAAAAGGAGGGCTTTAGCGCCTGGCTAGGGGAAGCATCCACGTAACGCGGCCGTAGTCCTGGACCGGGACACAGATAAGGAGCGAGTGCCGCTTAACGTAAGCCTCTGACTCTCGCTCTAACCCCAACAGAGCTTTGACGCGTCGCTCGTGTTCAATACGTGTCCTAAACTTACTTCTGCTGGGTGACAAAAAAATCAGCATCGGGGATTTTTTATTTATTATGTGTTGGACGAGGAGCAAGTGCACCTACACAAGGCCGTTGGCACTGTGCCTTCTTTGCAACATTAAATCGTAACTCTGTGTTTGGACGGCGCTGGCTATTGGTTGCACCACCAAGGTTACGCGAATACGAGAACAAGTGTAAGAGAGGGAGTAATCAAGAGCCGCGCAACCCGTTATCGGGCTCAGTGTGACGTCGTGGGGTAAAGTAAAGAAGACTTCTTACTTCCTGAATAACGCTGCTAAGAGGTGCATTTTGTTTTTGGCCCTTTTTTGTTTTTGTTTTACTCAACTGCCATGCGTCCTTCAGGATGTTTCCTACTATAGTCGGTGACAGGTTAACAGTTTAGGGCGATGGAAAGGAAGACTGGGGACGAGGAAGCAGGCGGAGTGCTGGAGCGAGGGGGATGTTTCCTCCCCTTGTCTAGAGCAATCCATTTGCTTCCTCCTCCCCAGCCTTCCTTTCCCTCGCCATAAACTGTTAACATGTCACCTACTGTACACCACTAAGTGTCGCTGCGTTCTGATCTTAACCTATATGAAAACGTTAAAGAACATTATGCATGTGCAAACAAAACGAATGCAAAAAAATAAATAAAAAATACGCCAGTAGAGAGGAGACAACCCCTGTTGGTCGGTGCTTCGAGCACGCCAACTTTCTTCTTCGCTGAGTCTTGCATGTCACTGAGTCATTTTAGTACACTCTAAAATATGTTCCACTTACTAAACGTAAGGATATGATACGTTTCATTACACATCATGTTATGAATAACAGCTAGTATCGATAAACTTGTTACACGTAGTACGTGTATGAAAAAGGCTCATTTTCTTACACATAGATTTGTACGTAAAGGGTTCTTCATAAATATTTTTAAACAGCGGAAAAAACAATTACGAAAGCAATGGAAACAGTAAGAGGACGAGGGGAAAGTCAAGCGTTCGGGTTGAACTCTAATAGCTTTATACTCATGATGTTTCTTTTTAACTTTCTTGCATCGTCATCTTTCAACCATCTTGCAAACTAGTTTTGCGCCGGACATTAAAAAAAAAAAAGCTTCGTTAAACATGCTGAAAGGTATTGTAATTTCAGAGCATTTGTAAATGCTCGATTGCTGATTGTCTTGATTATAATTAGGATATTTACATGCCCATTACCTTGGGGACTTTACCGCGATTTTGAATGGTGACATTGAAATCATATTTGATCTAAAGACATGCTAGTTGTCGCCATGAGTTTTATAACATGTAGACAATTTTATTTAAATCAAAAGTTTATTTTTAGAAATAAGTTCAAAGGAGCTCGAAGCTAACACTAGACTCGGAGTTATAACATATTCATGTTATCTACAAAAATGGTACAGGTAAATATCCTGAGTAAATTAGAAAAATAAACTCAGCTTAGGCATCAGCGAATATGTCAACATCACGCCTTGCATGGTAGAGGTGAGCATTGTTATGGAACCATTGCAAATGTCTAAAAACATCCGAGTTACTTTTTTCTCGTGAGAAAGCTCAACTCCGACTTTCTTTTTTACATTTGAAGTTTTGTCACGGACCTAAATAGTACAGTGCGTATTATGGTTCATTAAAGCAAGCGTAGTTTCTTCAAAACGTATTAGAAATCGGAAGCCAATTTATTTTGCACGCTATCCCAATAATGAAATAGTACAAAACATAACCAAAAGATTTTTTTTCTGAGTTGTCGACATTGTTTTCTACGTCTCAAGATATAAACCACGATGCTGTGTGTATGTTTAGATGGCTGGACGTTAGTCAGTCACTGTGGCCGTCCAGTGCCTCAGCTGTAGATGAGAAACTTAACCAGTTAGGTAGAACAGCTTGGGGTCGCTAACGTGCATCACGGAGCATAGCGAAACACGACTGCACGCCAACAGATGGAGTATTCAGATCAAAACGGGTATAGGGTAGGGATTGAATCAAGGATCCCTGGGTTCCGAAGCGAGTGCGTTTTGCCTCCATGTTTTCCGAGTCGCGGTACGTTAGCACATTCGGTCGGCCACCGATCCCTTGTTCAAGATATGCGCGGTCACATAAGTCTTGTAAGAACATTGAGAGACAACCGAAATCACACGCACCATCCATTTATTTGCAAGACGCAAGTATTCTGCAAGCGGTAAAGCATAATTAAGAGGAAATTCCTGATGCCTTCTCACGCGCCTTGCTAAAACAAAGCACACACATAAAACGCTGTCGATCTAGGAATTAAAAAAAGAAGTTCATTTTAATAAAACTGAGCGGAAATATTTCTAGATAATACTTTTGCACATCTCAACGAGAGCGGAAAGTCGAGCTATATGGACGCATCTGTCAAAATGTGATTCGTGTTTCACAAAAACAAAACAAAAAAACGTTTACGAAAAGACCTACTGCTGTACTTAAGCAAAAAAGTAATTAACAAGTAGTTTTTATGTAATACACTGCCAGGAGCCGCTTGAGAGCTTTGGTTTCCGTGGTGTCGTTGGGAAGAGCCACCATTTGTGGATTAAATCCGGCGTAGTAGATGATTTTTTTTACACCTAAGTATTATTGTTTATAGCGCCGAACGTGCGCTTGAGGTAAATCTTCCTGCAAGTCTTAAGAGATCCATACGACCGGTATTTATAGTGACGGTTTGCCACGAGACTGTTCGAAGAAACGGCTTTTCACTTCCAGTAAGCCGCGTACATTCCTCCATGTTCATAAACGGCGTACTCGTATACCACATTCAACATTATTTGGCATGCAGACGCTTAGTTATTGGAGTCGTTTTTGGTGTTATTATTCCTGCTTCGATCCTCTTGTCGCACTTCCATGGAAGTTTATTTGCAATTCACGGGGACAGCTGACACATAACGGACTTGGGTCCTCCCGCAATATCATGACAACAATTGAGTATCACTTGGTATAGCTACGCGTTATAAATTTATTATTAATAGCGCCAACTCCAAACTTAGGAGCGTTTTTAACGTTTTATTTTACTCGAGTTTATGTGAATAATGAGAGAAACGTGAAATAGATATCTTGCGCAATATCCATGCGTAAGATGCCATCTGCAAAAAAGTGGATACGATTTCTATTTTTGGACGCAACTGTTTCCGTTAAACTCCCGCAACTTCGTTTTATTCGAAGTTGCGGGAGTTCGTTTCATTTTTTCTTAATCTGAATGTATAGAACCCGAAAACCACGAGGATAAGTTTATTATGCGGACACCAACTAGAAGCATTTTATGGCTTCCTAAAACACCCCATAATCATCTAAAACCTAGGCATAACATTATTTTATTTTATATGACATCACGCACCTCACTGGAGCACCTTAGAAAGAAACAAAAAACAATATATTATAAAATAAACACGCGCCCGTACTATTAAACAAAAATATCTGACAAAACTTACCTCTGCCGCTTGTCACCAAGCCCTCTGCTGTGACCAAATTTCCAGTCACAAAAGATAAAATATTTATAGCATGTAATAAATATTTGGCAGTGCTATTTTTATGGTTCAGCAAAAAATAATAAATTCACCGGAGAGCAACTTCGGCCGGGAAGTAGACACAAGTTCACTCCGCCTCTTAAAGCAGCTACGTTCTGTCGTTTTGGACCCTTATACGTCGCGCTTTTTAAATAATATAATATGACCAAAGTCTTGTAAACTCGCAAAACTTACAGAATATTCCCTAATGCGAATTTTTCACTCCATAGAATTAAATCAAAGCACTTAAAAAAGGCCACAACTGTGACGCGCTGCAATCTGTAACTCCCCTATCAATCAGTGCTGCGCAGGTAGATGCCTGGATTCCGCAAATTCTGCCTATCCATATGCGTCTTCACGTGTTTGAAAGGCCCCGCGTGAATAGTTGGTGGGAAAGCGCGTACCCCTACTTCAGCCGGCAAGAACCCGATTGTTAACCCGGGTTGCACCTTTTGTTGCACTACAGTTTCTAAAGAATATGCCGAGGGCGCATACGCACTTCATATGAGTTGTGAATGAGAAAGCATTCTCGGCGCCGAGAGGAGCAGAAGCGGCCCCAGCGCCGGCAGGGAGTGCGGCGGTGCGCCGCGCAGACCGCCCTGGCTCGCTAATGACTGCTGCGCCGCTGGGTGAGGCAGCGGCGGGAGTGCGAAGCTCGGCGCGGTGCGTGTTGAAATAACGGTTCGCCTCATCATCCTCATCGCCCCAGTTGCGGGTACCGGTTGACGACGTTAGACTTCAAAGCAACGTTACTAGAACACTCAGTTGGTAAACTCACCCATGAAATCCGTGCCGCTGGCGTCCACTGAAACCGAGCTAAACACGATAACAGCGCCACCCTTTAGCAACGAGTTGAAACATAAAGGTTGCCTTGTATGGCTACTGCTGTCACTAAATATTCCCAGAGTACGAAACTCCCAGGCTCGTGGTGCCAAGATGGAGGCCCAATCTTTTATTTTGCCTTCACTGTGGTCCCCCTGAGCTTTTAGAAAGCCTAATTTTGCGTACAAAGAAACAAACAAAAAAACTCGTTTTTGTATTAACTTTTTATAGAAGTTTAGTACAAATTAACATGCGCGAGATGTTTTCTAAAATCTTTAGTTTACAATATTTTGTGGCACAATTAATACCTAAAAGTAAACATTTGACAGAGATCTGTCTGGTTGGGAGTAATTAATATTAAAAATATCAGCAGAACCCATCCTTTGGGAATGATTATCTACGTTAATGCGAATAGCATCAAACGGTGCGGAGTTATGCGCGTTCGTCAGGTGGCCGGCACACTCTAGATACGCCAGCCCACTCTTGAGGCGATTCTAAATTTGTTGACACTTTCACAGCCCTGCGCACGATCTCCGCAGCCCAGCACGTGCGTTTGTGTCACTTAGGAAGGCGAGCAAAGCACGCGCCATACGCACAAACACTCAAAATGGTACCGACCAGACTTTCTGGCGTCTCAGCTAGTCTCAACCAACGGTACTCTAAACGGTTGTTTATATCTTTACCATAGGACGCGCTTTACAGCGCTGTCACAGCTACCGGTGCGCGCGCGTTCCATGCACGAGGGCTCATTCCGCTCTCGTGAGGCTGAGCACGGCCGCTACATCACCCTCTCCCGAGCGCGGGAGAGGGTGAGCTAGCGGCCGTGCTCAGCCTCACGAGAGCGGAATGAGCCCCTCGTGCATGGAACGCGCGCTCACCGGTAGCTGTGACAGCGCTGTAAAGCGCGTCCTATGGTAAGATATAAACAACCGTTTAGAGTGCGTTGAATGACTGCCTTCATAGCTCTGTGGTTAGCGCGTCTGCCTGCTGATCAAAGGGTCAACGGTTCGAATCCCAGCCGGCGCCGGTCTTTTTTATTTATTTATCGACCCGCGGCGTAAGAGGTTAGATAGCCAGATAGATAGATACATAGATAGACGAAAAGTGCGTGAAGTGTCCAAAGAATGCTATTCGCATTAAAAATTTAACACCAACCAAGCCCTCCTATGGGGACCCAACGTTTCAAGGCCAATTCGGCCTCTTTTTCAGGGGCGACTACGGCTATGGCCGTCGAGGAGCAGTGTCTTTTTCTTCTACGGCGTGTGTCTAGTCTTCTTCTTCTACGGCTGTGCCTTTTTCAATAAAGTGACGAAGCCCGTTCACATAGGCGGATGGTAAAGCTACGAGAGATATATTGATGTTCTGTGGCGTTGTTTGAATATGCCATGATTCGAGGAACAGTCTTTTTCAAGGATTTGTCTCAACGTCAATGATGCATGCGTTGTCAAAGTCAATGCGATGGTCCTTGACGTCGCAGTGCTCAGCGACCGCGCTACGCTCGTGATCGAACTTGCGCACGTCGTTTTTATGTTGACGGATTCTCTCTGTGAAGTTCTTCGTTTTGCCGATGTTGAAACGTTGGGTCCCTATAGAAGGGCTTGGTTGGTGTTCACATTTTTTAATAACAATTAATACTGTTTTTATACAACCATGTCTCACCGGTGATTTCCGGTAGCGCGTCCCGACCTGGGCGTATCTTAATTCTGGGTAGTAATTCGCGGCGCGTCCGCTTGGGAAAGGGGGTTAGCATCCCTGAAACCCCCTCCACCGTATATGTTTCGGCTCCAAAATGGCCGATTGAAGCCAGAATAGAAGTCACAGCTGACGATATTGAATGCGATGATCCCGATAGAAGCAGCCGTGCAGTTCTCCGAGTGGTCGCTGCATGAGAAATGGTGGCGCTCCAATCGCCATTAGGAAGTTTTAGCGAGTCGTCTTTCGAGCTTACTGTTCCGAAATCACGAACGGTGCAGCTGGTCGGTTCTGTGAGCCCGCACGTGAAATTTAACATACTTTCACGAATCGTGAAACTGGCGCAACCGTGTAAACGATGATGATTGTGTATGACCATAGCGCCATCTTCTAGTAAACATGTGAAACATTCTGGAACGTGTAAATCCGTGGCGGCTCGTGTATCTGGCGTACGACTGATGTAAACAAGGCGGCCGAGGTAACCTTTGCCCGTCGGAATTTCAAGAACTGCGAAGCTACATAGAGTAAAAAGTATCTGAACGACCGCAAAGGTATGCGGTGTGTCTCCGTCGTCTTGAACTTGAACGATCGTTCACGCTGCGTACCGTCGAACCAAATCATTTTGTCTGCTCGAGGTCGCCACGGCGGCTAGTCTGCCCGCACACCGCAAAAATTTACTAGCATGCGCAGTTTACAGCATTAACGATCGCTTACCATTGTGAGCAGTCCTCCAAATGATTTGGTTCAACCTCACAAATGAAGCAGACTAACAAAATGGCACATAGCCTCCCGCTGTCTTAAGCCTAACGCTCGACTGGGTCGGCGAAGTCAATTGCCGAACCGATCGCCATATTCTTTTTTTACCTGAGTCGTGAACGGTGCTGGCTGCGTTGCGCTGACGACTCCGGCGGCCGGTATGGGAGAAACGAACGAGAAAGCCTCCCGACGCCCCGAACGACTCGCGCGCGCATGCGCAGTGGCGTCGCCGATGCGCTCGAGGGCGAACCGTTCGTGTGAAAACGACCTGCGCAAAACTCCTCATTGCTCGGTTCTCGAATACGGATGGGCGCCACTTTTTCAGAGCAAGCATTATGGCAGTTTCTCAACTAAGTTGTTCTAGTAACGTTGCCTCAAAGCATAACGTTAGGCCTAATGTTAGGCCTAACGTTAGGCCTAATGTTAGGCCTAACGTTAGGCCTAACGTTAGGTTAGCGCATGTCCCATCAAACAGCTGCGCGCACCGGTAGACGACGCTAGACGTCACAGCGTAACGATAAGCCTAACGTTAGGTCTAACGTCAGGCCAGCGCATATCCGCGTTCCCCCTCCCTGCTGCGGCTCCAGCAGTTCGGCTGGCCCCTTAGCAACGATGACGCCGTTGCTATGGAGCCACGTGACCCGTCACAGCTAATGTGAATTTAGGTGCCGTTTCGCTGCTACAGACAACATCGGGTTCGCTCCATGAGGCAGTCAATGCTTCCTCATTAAAGATAGACATTCTTCGCGAGAACATGGGCATCAGTGCAAACATTAATAACGATAACGTATCCGAGTACTTATAAGTTACGGAGACTTATTTGCAGGATTCCCGACGCGAACAAATTCGTTCCGAGAGAACAGTACGCCCAGTGTTCTAAAACTTCGTTTTTATGTATCACCCATGTTATAGCAAAACAAAAAAACGTAAAGCTATGTGTAGCAAACGTTTATTATGCAAACATATTTAAGTTTAACCTTGTACGTTCGAAACAAACGTAGCATTATTATCGAGATCCCGAATTTCGGCTTGTTTTTATACATAAGCTTGATATCTCTCCGCGTGCTTCGCTTGTTGCAATCTTGCACGTCATCTAGCGAACTTCGCGACTGTTATTTTAACATATGAAGAACCGATGCTGTAAGTATAGCAATATGTACAACCTTTTCATACTGTAGTTTGAATATTGCAGTCCAAATCTAATGAAAGGAGTGACACGTTCAGTTCAAAACACGCGTTTTGTATAAAGTTTGTGAACTATAACTTCCCCCGTTCTTAAAAGAGAATGCCGCGTCATTTCGTGTCTTGTCTTAGAAAGATGCCCAACATTTTGCGTTTCCGACACTAATTTTATACGTTAATAACAAGCAAAGGCCGACTTCAAAGGAAAGTGCTTCAGTGGGTTCACTTTACTACACGACGACGCTTTGATGCCTGACGAAGGTATCGCCAAAGTTTCATACTAGCACTCACCAAAGCTTAAAAACGCGCCGTTTTGTTTCGTAATTTTTTATGCTAATCAATCTCGTATGAATGAGCTTCAGGTTCATCACAAATAATACGGACCTTTACTTCCCTCATTGCAGATATATATAAACTCAAAGTAAGTATTGGAACTTTGAAAGCAGGCTGAAATAATGTCACTGCGTTACGGGCACTTCAAAGGCCTTCAGAACAAAATCCGACAAAGAATCGGCGAAACCAGCGCAAGCTGAGGGCCACGCGCACAGGCAAGACGACTCGCTGATGCACCAAAACTTTCGTAATTAAAATATGTTTTCTAAGTGTTTTAATTATTTCTGCAACACGAATATTAAAATGGCGCATGAATGCTGGAATTGGATGATCAACAGATTATTCGCACTAATTACCCAAGTACCAAAAAAAGCATGCTGAGAACGTTGGTGCTCCTTCTACACGTGCTTGTCGTGTCTCGATGAAATATTCAAAGTAAATGACCAAGCAAAAACACAGACAACTCCAAGCGCGGACGTGCCTTTTGTTTTATATTTTGCTTAAAAAAGAAGATCGTTTTTTTTTTTTTGGCGGCGCTTTGTTGCAGACGACGTTTAAAGCGATATAATTTATACGTTTTTGTGTATGGAGGCCATATATCTCTGATTTAATTGAGACGGACCTCGTTCCCTCATTTAGCCCTTTACGATATCAGAACGAGTCCACCTTGCATGTGCGCAAGAGAAACTCTATTTCATTTTCCGGCTTCTCACTAGCAAGACGAACACGCCGAGCCTCAGTGGGTGTGCCCTATACCCTTTGTATCTAGCGATAGCTTGCGTCACTTAGATAATAAATACATCAACCGTCCATTAAGATATATTATATATATATATACATATAAATTTAGATTTTTGTAACTTATCTATCCAACCAATTTCGCGCACTCACAAAAGGTGGTATCGGTGGCCGAGTGGGCTAAAGCGCACACCCAGCTCGACGCGCGTGGAGCGAAAGCTCGCGCTGCAAAACCCAGGGATCTTGGGTTGGAACCCCACCCCTGCCCGTTTCGATCTGGATGAGCATCGTACCAACGTGCGGTCGTGTATCACTACTGCGAGGTGGACGTTAAAGACCCCAGGTTAGCAGTCGTACTGCACTGGCTGAATTGCTCATCTACTGTGTAAGCCAGTGTCACGCCATCCTGGCAGACCGACCTTAAGCTGTATAAACACTAAACGTCCAATTTGAATTTGACTTTTGAGCTCGCAAAATCAGGGCTTAAGAAAGGGACATGTGTCTGATCATTTACGGCAAAGCTCTTTACCGTTTGAGGCGAGAACGAAAGTGTTAACTGGCGCACACTCACACATAGTGTCGATTTTCAAAAAGATAGGCAGAAATCCTTCGTATGACAGGGACACGTTAGAATATGTGGTTTTTAAGTGGATGGGGTTTCTTCATGCACTTCCTGTTGGGGTAATGGATTTGGAAAGAGCGCGGTTTTCACTGACGAGAAGAAAAGGACGCAGGAACAAAGTATTGTAATATCAAAACTGGCGTGTGAAGATTGATGGAGAAGGTCTAAAAATGCGTGATAATGCGCAAAATGCTTTGGGTGGTTACTTTAACGAGATAAGGAGTT
Source organism: Ixodes ricinus (assembly GCA_037355805.1). Taxonomy (NCBI): domain Eukaryota; kingdom Metazoa; phylum Arthropoda; class Arachnida; order Ixodida; family Ixodidae; genus Ixodes; species Ixodes ricinus. The sequence continues at coordinate 176,007 of JAZHYW010011869.1, forward strand.
TATCGCAAAAAGGTCGTTTGATATGTTTCTAATCTAGGTGGCACCAGCTACCACCCAATACGAAGGGTATATAGTCCACGCATTTCATTCACTCATCTGTCCTATGCTAGAATCCATGGGCTTACTGGAATTGCTCTGGTCGTCTCAAGAATGCCTCGCAAGAGAAAAAAGGAACGGACTGAAAAGGTCCTCTCTGCCGAAGGAGATGAAAAATACTTCTTCAGACGCCAGTGCGCGCAGTGTGTGTACCTAAATAAAAAAATTGGCATGCTCCTTGATGTTCGGATATTTTACCGAAAGTTTTATTCAAATCCTGTCAGCCCCTAAGCCCGGCCTCGAATTCTCAAGACCGCTATGCGGCGGCAAACTATCGCAACATTTTGAGAGAAATCGGCTGCCCAAGCTTAATTTCTGCTGTGACGGGTGCTTTGAGCTGCAGCGTGCAGCCGTTTGTCAAGAGCGCAGTGTTGCTCAAGGTAAGACATAAATCACCGCTCCTCTACCGTTTTTGACATTAGTGTTGCTATCTCGGGTCGGTGTCATAACCTCTCTCAACATCGTAATTCATTCCGTATTAAACTGACACTAATAATGACTAACCGCTACGGGTGCGGTACGAAACGCGCCAAGAAACAAGATTATGCCACGGCGATCTGCCCGCAGGTAGTAACGAAGACATATAGCGATATCGCTCGCCGCCTTTTCTTAGACGTAGCAGTTCTTCGAAGATCCTTCAAAGCAAACTATTGGTTCTCTTTTTTGTTGTTGTTGTTTTGTTCTTTATTTGACGACCTATATATTGCTGCCTACATCGAGCAGCTCAGCCGCGCTGTAGCCGCCAGAAGCACTGGAACACTTGCAGTTACGAAAACATTTAGAAGATGTAATTTGTCTTCGCTGGATAGGGTACGTTAGGCTAGTCACTATCATATAATGTAGGCTAATCCTAGTTAGCAAACCTGGAGTAGGCTGAACAGTTTTTTCTTTTTTGTAAAGCGACGAAATATTCATCATATAATAGCGCTCCTGGACGGTTGTGAAGCAATTTTGAGCGCGTGACAGTTCATAGGGGCGACGCCGCACCAAGACTGACCAATCTGCCCCACTCACGTAACCTTTCTTTCATCGACATCACGTTGAAAAAGAAGGAAGCACAAATAGTAACTTTGTCACTGAACTATTTAAAAATATATATATAAAATATAATACTTTCAACAATACCCGCTCTGCCACGAGGGAGTGTTTTAAAATTCGTATTTGGCGCATCGAACCGCAAAGAGCGACACGTCAATCAAAGCGCAACATAGAGAACGGGTAAAGAACGCGCGATGTCGACGCACCCAATCTCACGCCGTAATTGGTCGAGGTCGGGGGGAGGGGGTAAACAAAAGCATGAGGTGCGCAATACTAAAAAGAAGAAAATCCCGTGCGTCTACTTTCCCACCCAACACTGGGAGAGCGAATCACTGCAACTTGCGGAGGCAGCTCAGCGAATGACGATGCTGAAACATATGTTTAGACCAAAGAACGCAGTCTCAGTTGCGACATTAACGACCCAACCTAACCTAACGTAACCCAACTTAACCTAACATAACCTAGCGTAACCAAACCTAACCTAACCTAACCTAACCTTACTTCACCGACAGAACAACTTAAGAAAGCTGGTAAATTGACTACCGTTGATATTGTAAGACATGGTCGACTGAAATTTAGGTTCCTCCTTTTAAACGATGCATTTCAGATAGATAAGAACAATTACGTTAAGCCATCAGAAGCGAGAGCCATTAGATATAAAGATAGCGACACACTCGTTGAGTGTGTCGCTATCTTTCAATACCAACAGTTTTAAATACTCATCTTTTCCTTCAGCCATAAGAAACTCGAACACTTTAGATAGGCACTTTTTTAGTTGTAGAAGTGTTAAATTATTCAGTGATGCAATTGAAAAAAAAATTACTTTGTCAATTTATCAATTGATATGTTTTTTGTTACAGGAATTACGCGCTATTTTCGCTGTTCCACTTTTATTGATATTAGCTTTTGATCTATATTGCTCCTGTGCTAATAGAAAGTTTTAGTAGATCGTTTTGGCTCTCCCGCTACGCTATAGACCATTTCATCCTCCCATGCATGGGCGCTGCCATCTTGGAATCACGTGACGCGGCAGCCATTGTGTTGCTTCAACTTGCTGCTCCGCCCTCCCCTCCGCGCCTTGGCGGATGCGTTGTACTCGTGTTTTTCGTCGCGTTTCACCGCTCTTTCTTGCCTTACTTCAGTAAATGTAGTTCGATACGTCTACCCGACGACTAAGACATCACGAGGGTTGAAAGGTCCTTATGACAATTGAGGGTTGTTTACTAATAGTGGCGGAACATTATCAGTAAAAAGCACGTATATTTATATCGCGCATTTAGGATCGGAAGGCGTCAAGAATAGTCAGCGCTAGGAGACTATCTTTATTTCCTGAAAAATTCGTCTTTGTATTCATAATATATTGAAAACAGTTTCTTTTGATTATGTGAGGAAATTTGCGGAGAAGATAGACAATGAACGTTGAACTTGTATTTTATCTGAGGCTACAAGTAATGGTATATCAACATCAGGCGATTTGTTTGTTCATAATATTACACCTTCATGTGTACGAGGTTCTCAATCTTTTTTTTTGCGACGTAAACGTTCGGTTGGTCGGTTTACTTATGAAGTTTAAGAAATTGTATACCGTGCTCGCTGCGATTTCGACAGTCATTTAAGTGATTTATTGATTATATTTAGATAACCAGTGCCATCCGCTAAATTTATTTTAACCCAAAGGTTGGGACTTCACGCGTAAGAAACTGCCACAGACAATTTAACAGTAGCAAGTTTTAGAATAGCGTGCACAGAGAAATAACGTCGTTTCTGTTTGCAAATACATAACGCGGTTTGGGTTCGGCGCATGCAAAATAATGACGACGATTTTTTTGTTTTGTTTTGCATACTACGCTGTTTAAAATTGGGTCAGTATCTAAAATCCACAATACTTGACGCAAAAACACAAAAACAAAAAAAAACGTCTGCATAACAATTATTTGGGTCCCGGTTTGTCGATGGCAAATAGAGGTTTACCTTTGGTGGCTTGCGACGCCGAAATTTACAAAGCAAATCTCTTCAACAAATAAATGTTTATTCACACAGGTCCGTGAAGTGGCGCCTAGCGCTAGAATTCAGCCAAACTTTCCGAGCTATCTCTCCTTCTGCGCCCATTAATTATAGTTGGCCAATTTTAGGGAAGACAAATGCCAGATTTAATTTGACGGGCCCGTCACTTATATCATATCATATCTTGATTAAGCAAATGTTCATATAAAAGTAATTTATTTCCTAGAGCCAATATCGTGAAATTCTGCTTATGTTTTATGAGTACTTTAGCAGGGTTGATAATCTAAGAAGTACCCTACTCGGCCTGGCAAAACATGCCCAAGTACTGAATTTAAAAAAAAGAGGCCAAGATGATACTACTTGTTTATGTCAATTATCTGCGTCATTACACGATACGTTTTTAGTCTTCGAAGTTCACTAAAGGTTGGGTGCCCACGAAAACGAAACAGTGAGTAGGAAACTCGCGAGTTCATCTGTTCTGGCCGATTCAGCACATTGCTAATCAGCTCTCGATATTCTTCTTTATATTCACGTGATAGTCTCTTCATTAGTTTGTTTTTGTGTAAACTGCTGTCATCGGGTACGGTCGTAGACGATGGTAATCTTTCCTGTACGTCAGTCAGTCAGGCGTTTCGCAACCGACCATAATTAGATACATCAAAGGAGTTGGTAAAAAAAGAAAAGCCCGAAATTTAGGCTAAAATACACCTCGTAGTCCTCAAAGTGGCTCAATACCACTGTTTCATTGGTTATGTGCTACAAGGAAAATAATTGTACTTCAAAATTAAGCAAAAACAACGTAAAACCGCAACATAGCTACGTTCAGGTTGAAACCGAAACAAACCAAATTGAAGCAACCCAATGGCGCCGGGTGCGTCAGCGCCCTCTATCCGCCGGTGAGCCAACTACTAAAATGAAAAGGTCTATACGCTAGAGCGACGACGCTACTGCGCATGTGGGCTGCTAGCGGAAACATTGCGGAGCTGCGGAGGCTAGCGGAGGCGCGCTATCAGACCAAAATAGCGAGGCGCGTAGCGCGGCGCGCTAGCGTGGGTCTCGCGAGAACGAGACTTGGCGAGATAAGGGAGAGCCAGCGAGGGACTCAATTCAAGATGGCCGCCACGCCGCGCCTGTCAGGTCAGTGCGCTGGGTGCGCTTCGCGATCGTGGTTCTGAGGGGTGGATTATATCTTGCTGCTGCAAGAAGTAGCCGCGACAAAGCCGTTCCATGACTGCAACAGGTAGCGATTGATGGCGAACATGTTAAATACAGCCACAAAAGAAAGAAAAAAAAAGAAGAAAAAAAAGGACTTCGCAGTCCGTGGTGTTGTGAGCGGAGGGTGCGGCCCCCTGCTCAGCCGCTTCGTCGTGAGGACAAAACCGATTAAGGAAGCGAGCGAGCAGGCGGATATGAGGGATTTCCGTGGCGTTTCATTTTCGGTGAACAACGAAACAACAGAAGAGCTACAGTTGTTGTCATCTATTTTTGAAAAATTTTCTCGGTGGCTTTGGCGCTTGGCTCATATCGGATTGGCTTGGACAACTTGGCCGTCAGTCGTATTTAATTACAAACATAATAGACATTTCCTTACAAAAGAAGAAACGATTAGCACGTTATTCAATAAAGAACAAAATATTCTATTAAGATAACGACGTTAATGAAACAATTGCGAATAAATGCTTTGCGAATTTGTGTTACGCAAGCCCTAGTGTCGGAAAGAGCCACTAGTGGCGTTGCGTTAGCTCTCGTAACGCTGTAATTCATAGCGGGTGGCGAACGTTCTACTAAAACTTAAAATGTTGGTTCCGCTACGCTACATATAGCGGAGGCCGTAGCGGCTAGCGTATAGCGCAGCAGGAGTGACTGAACGATCTACTAAAACCCTCTAATACCTGCAAAAATCCCAATAGGATTGGCCGTATTTTTAAATAAAATAAATAAATAAGTATAACGTCACGCTTGCATCCCTTAATGCCACAACTCAGACTGCGTTTTTTGGTCTAGACCAGGGGTCTCCAAACTTTTTGGCTAAGGGGCCGGATCGGGGATCTGTCGCGGTCTCGAGGGCCGGGAAATAAATAAATAAATACAAATAAGAAAAAAGCAAATAAATATCCTATATAATCATTTCAATACAAAATTAATTAGAGTAGCCATGAGAAAAAAATCTAAGACAATCATGAATACATTTACTTTATATTAAAACGTAATTTAGCAAAGAATAGCATTACACAATTATTGGGACAAATAAAACTCATCCATCGAAGCGCCTAGAACTTTGAGCGTGTTAGCAAAGGGCTCAACACTAATCAGAATGGTAGAATTGATGCTGACAATATGCAATAGTCATATATTATGCTGTCATGAAATAGTCATAAAATATATGCTGCAACACAAAGGAATTGCAGCATACGTATAGTTGCACAGATTTGAATCAGGGGACTAAGAATAGTGGTGCTGGTGATTTCGATGTCCAATAAATAATATGGCGAGAGGACCTGCGTTACTACAGGCAGTCTCCTCTCGTTCTTCGTGGTGTCTTAGTTTGCGCGGTTGGTGCGCGGCGCCGTTTCTTTACTTTGGGTGCCAGTAACAGCGGACATGCTGGAAGCGGGCCACGGGACGGGCTTCATTGGAAGAACCACGGTCGGTCACGGGCCGTTCATGGTTCCCCGGCCCGCGGGCCAAATCCGGCCCGCGGGCCGGAGTTTGGAGACCCGTGGTCTAGACATATGTTTCGTCCTCATCATTCGCTGAGCTACAACCGTAAGTTGCGGTGTTTGGCTCTCTGAGTTGTGTGCGGGAAAGTAGACATAAGGGATTTTTAGAGTGAAGGAGCAGACGATCTTGTTTGCCGTATTGGTTGTTTTTGAAGACCGAAAAGAAAACAAACAAAAATCTGAGGACTACTGCAGCACATTTAATCAAAGCAGAACGATATTTGTTTTCATCAATATTGAGAGATGGGTTTGCTGGTACGTCTTTCCTTTTGACAAAAGTGCCACAAGACAAGCGAACGAAAGTAAGAGACACGAGCGCTTGTGTTGTGTTGTCTCTTATTTTCTGTCCTTGGCTTATGCTACTTTTGTCAAAAGGAACAATTTTTTTTTCAACGACTTACCAAAAGGTACCATTGCATAAGAAAAACTTAGTCTGTGCGAAAAGAAGTATCTTGCAGAACTTCACTGACAAGTTTCACAGTATCATCATCCCAACGTCACCCCCTCCAAAAAAAAAAATGAAATCACGTGGTTTCGGTAATTTGCTTGCAGCAGTACACATTTTTATTTCTGGATTTGACAGTAGGTCCTTGTTTAGTAGTGGTGCTTAAGCCTGTATATATACATATACGTATATGTTTATGACCAGCCCCTAACTTTTATACCTATAGCTTGTTGTGAACATCATAACTATAGTTGAGACTCCGCCTGCGAATTCTCAGAGAAAAATTGTGTCTATACACCGAACTAATCTGTACGAGCGCAGTAATTTTTTTCTGATATAACGCAGCAAGCAGAGCATCAGTCAGTGCCCTCATTATAAGGATTGCTGCGCGCAAAAAGAGAGCTCTATCAAATGTCCAGTGCATTAAGCACTGAGTGGAGCGTTGCTTTCTTTCTTTTTTTTTAAAGGGCTGATGTTGTTTTATTTTACGTTGAAAACAAAAATGGTCTGACTCAAGTTAAGAAAGACCCTAAATTAACATCACCACACACCAGCCACGGCACGGACTCACTCCGCGAATCAAACGCAAACGGCAATAGCCAAGACGAGATTTATGATAACAGCACAAACTGCGCCTCGGTGTAGAGGGCTATTTCCTCAGTGCGAAGCAGGGTTGGGCAGAAATACTCAAAAATGTATTTCGGAAATACGAATACTGGGATACATTAAAATAGTAGCTAAAATACGGATACTGAGATATATCTGTAAAAGAGTATTGCGATACGTATCGGAAATACATTTTAAATTGAGGCAAAAAGTATTTGGAAATACAAATACAGGAATACATTTTAGGGAGGGCAGAAATACAAATACAGAAATACTGATACTGCAATACAGTTTTCAAATTTGTTTGAGACGCCAAATGAGACGAAGCTTGAAGTTGGAAGGGAAGTTTTTGATCCTGAAATTACTTTCCCGTAGGCTTGGCACTTTGCTTTGAAGGTAGTGATTTCGGACGGCGAGGAGTCTTCAATGGGCTCAAAGAAACGTTCCATCAAGGACTGACCGCGGTCCCTTCCCTGACATCCTGTTTGTCTGACGAGGGATGCGAAAAGACTTCGACCTCTAAATAAAGTGTATGTCACCCCAAATCCCATTAAAACGTCACCACGCCCCTGCCCAATAAGGACGCCCCTCTCAACATTTATCACATGACGTCACGGTGGAATGAACTGGTATTCTTTATCTGTAGGTGTGGCCTTGAACATGAAACTTTACCACGCTGCTGTATGAAAGAAAGTACATACTTTCGCTGTAGGTTACCTCGTTGAAGATCGTGCGGGCAGTGTCATTTGAAATTTTCGAGAATAGTGGACCACCTGAAGCATTCTGGAACACATGTCTTATCTTTTTTACGGTTGAAGAAACGATACGGTGGCATCCGTGTTGTGAAGGTCCTCCCTGCCGACCCTCCGCCACCGACGCATGGATTGCAGTCCTCAAGTTTCGCCTTGCATACTCCAAATAGAGACCTCGTGAATTGCGATCTGATATTGCCGGCACAGGTGCGAGCTGTCCGAGAAACAGCGCGCTCGAGATAAGTCGCAGGTGTACGAAGTCTGGGTCGGCACAGCGAGTCCACGTCTGACGTCCTTCCTGGGTTTCGGATCACCAGAGCAGCGGGTCACTTTCACATCGGCTGATGACGTACCCTTGAGCCGTGCACTATTACGGGCGCAGCCGCAGACGCATTCGAATATGAGTTGAACTTCACTGCGTGAGTCATCCTATTAATTCAAGTCAACCACCGCCAGGTTCGGGCTGCAACGTAGTGTGACTCAGCTTTGCCGGCGGGGTGTACTGTGCAAGCTAAGGCAAGAGAGACGTTTATAAGCGGGCGTTGGATGCCAGCAAACAATGACTCAAAAATCCCTAATTAAGGACCTGCGGCAGAAGATGCTCTCAGTCCACTCCTGGTACGCCACCTGGTTAGAGTCCCCGACTACGCAACACTTCTCAGAAGAGAGAGAGGACGCATAGAAAAATAGTTCGGAGAGTCGGAAGGAACCTTGGTCCTGAGCACGCAAGATAACCTGCTTATGTTATATCGCGATGTTCTGGAACGACCATCGAAATCTCAGCCTCGAACGGTCGTCGCGGTTGACATCCAAAAGGCGTTTGATTCCGTCCCGCATGCGGCGGTGATCGAGAGCGCGGGCCTAGTGGGCGTAGGCGGGCGAGCGCTCAACTTCATCCGCGGCTTTCTTCGTGATAGGCGGTTTAAAGTCAAGATCGGAGACAGGAAAGGTCCCGAAACTGCCAACCACGTCGGCGTCCCGCAGGGGGCGGTCTTGTCGCCGACTCTGTTTAACATGGTCATGGCACGACTGCCTCCGCGCCTGTCCAAGATCCCACAGCTTCGTTTCGCCCTATATGCGAACGACATTGCCCTCTGGTCAGTGGCCGGATCCGTGGGGGAGCAAGAACATACGCTTCAGCGAGGACTCGACGAGGTCCAAAGATTTTTGGAGGAGGTAGGCATGACCGCCTCCCCAGAGAAAACGGAACTTGTCGTCGTTCTCTCCGGCCCGCAGCGAGACGCTGAGAAGACCAGAAACCTCTACTCTTTGAACTTGGCCGGGAAGCCCATCAAGCGGAGCTCGACGGTCCGTGTATTGGGTCTCTCTATCGATCAAGACGGCAAAGTCGGCACGTGGATGGCCCGCGTGAAGAAGGAAGGTCGGCAGATCCTGCACCTCATTCGCCGAGTGACCAGCAGAAGATGGGGAGAACCGGCGAGAAAGAAACTCGGCAGCTCGTCCAATCTCTCTTCTCATCGAAAATCTTCTACGGTTATAACTACCATCACGTCACTACAAAACAACAGGAGGAGCTGGAAAAGTTAAACCGCGAAGCGATACGAATCGTAACGGGCCTCCCAAAGTACACCTGGACTGCGGACCTCTATGCCCACGGCGGGCTGAGCAGGCTGGCCGACGTGGCCGAGCAACTCTTGTCTGCACAGAGAACACGGCTACTGAGCACACGTGCTGGGCAGAGGATTCTCGCAGAGCTGGGAGACCTCCCGCAACCGGCACCGCCGATCCCCCGGTGCAAGAGCCGCCATGGGAACGACAAATCAATCTCACAGACGATGCGCCGCTCCCAAGTCACATGGGCCCCGATCATCCCGAGAGGAGGTCCCGTTTCGCGACAGCGCACGAGAAGCTTGTCAAAACAGAGATGGAACGAAACACGTCTGCATCTACACCGACGCGGCCGCAGCGCAGCCGTCACTGGAAGAACCCAGAAGCCCTCTCCGAACGTCAATAGCCTGGGTTGACACCACCACCCTCGAAGTGGATGCGTGCGCGCTGCCCCCGGGCGTGGGCGTGAAGGGGGCCGAACTCGAAGCCATTCTACGAGCAGCGATACACGCAGAGGAACGTCACTCCGTCGGCACAAAGGTGACTGACATCACTATCTACACGGACTCCAGGAGGCATATTCGGAGTGCCGTAACGTTATCAAGAGTCAGAGCGAACGGGTGCGAAATATTCACGACGTCGCGAAACGCCTACTGCATGACAGCAACGTCACACTACGAGTCGACTGGGTCCCGGCACACGCGGGTACCCGGGCGAACGAATGGGCTCACAGCGAGGCACGAGCAGCACTGCGCAGATCAACCATGTCGGACGCAACCAACAACACAAAAGAGCCCAGACACGCCCCAGCGCCGAGTGAAACTGGCCCGCCGGACGACTTACCAGACTCCGCGGAATTAGCGGCAATTGCCAAGAAGGAGCGTAAAGCCATCCTCCTCCGACTGAGACAAGACGCCGCCGCCGCGAACCGTCACAATCGAGAGATCCCACCGATGCCTCCAGACCTGAACCGCAGGGCACAGGTCACCATAAGGCGGATTATCACCAACACCGCCCTCACGCCGGCCCTCAGGCACAAGATGTTCGGCGATGATCCCAACAAAGGCAAGTGCCGCGCCTGCGCTGTGCCGGCGACCACCTCGCACCTGGTCTGGGAGTGCCCAACCTATGGCGCAGCCCGGGAACGCATTCTGTCGGAGTTACCGGCAGAACACCGACCCACCAGCTACATCGACTGGATTCTACCTCAGGACACGTCGCTCGGGACTGTTCAGCTCCTGTGGAAGCACCTCTGCCTCTTCGTCCACGCAGACGGAGGGCCTGGAGCCCTGCTTCTACACGGCCCGCCAAGGAAAGAAATCCCCCGTGTCTCTCCCCGCCGCTGCTGATGCCGTAGGACAAGAGCAGCCTCGAAAAGGCCTAATAAAGACGTTTACAAACAAACAAACAAACAAACAGCATGGTAACAATGCCGCAGCATCTCCTTGACCCTGGTGCCCTCAGAAATAAAAAACAAAAGCGTCCGGATTTGTATACTTTTCCGGGGGGGGGGGGGGAGGGGAGTAGTATTTCTCAAGAAATGCAACGAAATACATTTCACCCTGATTGTATCATGATACAAAGGAACATTCAAAATGTATATCGATAGAGTTATACAGATACTGATGAAAAAGATGTATCGCGATACAGAAATACAGATACGAAATGTATTTCTGAAATACTATCGCGATACATTTGTATCGCGATACTGCCCAACCCTGGTGCGGAGGAATAGCTGCGTGATGGGTGAACGCGAGGAGCCCTCTGGTGCATTCTTAACTTGTCTCACAAGTTAAGGCTTGACCTGTCGTCCTCTTCTGTTTTATTCCTCGTTTTTGTTTTCTGTCATAGAACGTAAAGTGTGAACAATCAACTAGCCCAACTACAGTCGCTGACAGCTAAAGAAAAACACTGGACGTGCCGAGTACCGAACACTTTTTTAGCGCTCAGCAAACAACGATATTTGCATTACACGATGAGAAAGCCGGAATAGAAAATCACGAAGCAAGAAGCGTGTACATAGAAAGAGCCACGCCCCGGCTTTGTTATACTTTCGTTACACGGTTACACTTAACTGCAGTTACACTTAGCCACAGATACCGCACTACACCCTTGGGAAACGTTCTGTGACCATGCAGTCAAAGCTATGGGCGCACGTGGGCTTGAAAATCTTGAGCGCCAGTCAAAGCTGGGCACGCGCTCTTTTCACTTCTTCAGAAATAGCTGTCCGACCGAGAGTGTAGTTTTGTAAATTTAGTTGAGCGTAACTGCAGTTTAGGGAGATTTAACCGCGGTAACGGGGGCCCTTGTAAAGAGGGTATTATTCGGCGACTATTGCAGAGTAGATTGAACCCTAACGCCTATTCGCGTCTCCAGCTCCTCGCTCGCCCTCCCGTGGCGGAAACGAGAAGCACGCTAGTGAAAGTCCCTCGGTTCTCCTGGTCAGCGGGCACGGCGAAACTGCTCGCGATCATGGCTCGCAAAATGTCATTTCTGAATGCGAACAACACTCTTCACTGTCCCGATGTAGTGCTGCTTCTGGTGTGGGATTGTACCTTATTAGAGGGTATTAGTACTGCGTGTAGAGGCAAACGCAAGCTCTGTGCGTTTGCGTTAGACTTGCGCGCTCTGCCCGCGCGTGGTCGCCATGCTCCAATTCAAGACCCCGGTTTTGGGCTCCCAGCACGCGCAGTAGGGAACACGCAATGCTAACGCAAACACACAAGGCTTGCGTTTGCTTGTATACGCCATTCTAAAGCCCGGTTCACACAGTTGCGTTTGACTGCGTTTGACTGCGTTGCGGCAGCGAGACATCAGGACATCCCTGTTGCTTATATCGCGTGCCAAGAAGATTCCTTAAATTGGATTCCACGCTTCATATGAAGCACAGATGCCGGTGACTCGCTTTCGGTTCTCGCCGCAACGCAGTCAAACGCACTCAAACGCAAGTGTCTGAACCGGCCTTAAGACTCCCTACTGTTTCACCGGTTTCCAACGCCGACGAAACGTGCCACAGTGGGGAGACGTGCAAACGTGCAGGCGTTCCTTCCAACTGGAAAGGCGGAAATTGTCAAAACAACGGTGCGTAAAAATGAAAGGAACTAAATGTTCTAAGATTGGTAAATATAAAAAAAGAATCGTTTTGAGGCTGAGGGGTGCTATTTGGTCCGGAATGATTGGATGGCGACTTCAGAAGTTTTGCCAATTGTAAAAAGTCGCGACCTTGATAGTTTCGTATGCCTTACCCACAATTAATGTAATTTTACATGGTTTTCTGAGGTTAGATAAAAGTTTTCATTGATTTTAGACTATTTTTATCTTATGACGTGTTAATTAAAAATGCTGCGATTGGCACCAGTGATGATAATTTGCCCCTTTTGATTACCATACTTGTTCGCGCGCTTGAAATTAGATCGTAAGCAACAAATTACCTTAGATCTCGATAATTTAGGTATTAAAATATCTTAAATATATTATTATTAATACAAACTGCGGCAATGTAGGCCCCAATAAACACCGTGAAAAAGAAACGCCATTTAACCATATTAGTCTTTCCAAAAAGGTCGCACTTTGTTTTCTATCCAGCATATTAAAATATCTGACACAAAGATAAACAAACAGTAAAACACTGGATGTAATATAAAGTTCTATGTGTCACGCGTTGGTTTAAAAACATGCACGCTTCTGCTGTCTGACTCGGATTTCGTCTTTGGTTTTTTGTAGTGAGAACAGCGTTTCTTAAATTATGCGTTCTCGGAACATATTCCAAACTTATCACCCATGGCGTTATTTTGTAAAATTTGTATTGATTTTCTTATTCTTGTGCCGGGAATAATTGGATGGCAATTAGTCATCTTAATGCTCATAAACCGAATAAAATGCCCGCAATTCATTATTTCACATGACAACTATCTGAGCAAGAAAAGGCAGCAAGCACACAAATATCAGCACTGATTTTTTTCAACAAACACACGATACTATGTTACCTCTAATGTGAACTTGTTAAAGGGACACTGAACTCTCCAAAATATTTGAAGTGCCTGGATCGGACACGTATGTAACAAAATAAAGTTTCCGCGAAAAACTATTTTCGCTCAATAGTTACGCTCCGAGGCACATCGTGAGCTATTAAAGTATCCGAAATTTAAATCTATACTGAGCCATTAAATTAAAAATATAGGTTAGTTTCGGTTTAGTTCCAGAAATAGAAACTAGCCTCCGTGCGTAAACATTACGCTAAACCCCGTATTTGTTTTAGGATAAAGAGGTGACCTGCGGTCATAACACCTTAGCTTCCTGGTAAAGGACAAACATTTTATGTCGCTCAGTGAAGCCAACACACTGGACCGTCTCAGCAACTGGTATACCGGCACGCATCTCCAACCCTCACTATAACCGCCATTTTGCAAAACGAGTGGCGCCACCTATATTGAATTCGGGTCGCGAATGACGGCAAGATTGAGAGCTAAACTCACGGGGACGGCAAAACATAACTACCGTATGTGTGTGTGTTCCTGACGTAGAGCTCGGCTGATGTAGCCGAACGCTGCGTCGGTGTTAAACCGGGGCTCATGTTCAATCAGTGCAGCACCAATTAAAAACGAGTTTATCGGCCGAATACTGATGCAGCGCTCGCGTGCCCTTGTAAAGAGGCCGTGTGCCCTGCGCTTGATCGAGGAAGATGACGTAGAGAAGCCAGTTCAGGGGCCTCGTGACGTGTGAACACAGGGCTCCGTAGAAAACGAGCTGAACAGAGCGCTCCCTATAGACCAACTTGAGGCTCGACGTCACACCGCGAGGGGGCGCTGTTGTCGGCCATGCGCGTACAGCCGTCGCTTTAAATCACTGGAGTCTGCTTTCTGTACTCGCGCTCGCGCGGTGCCCACACCCGGCGTGTTCGAACGCGTCACTGCTTTTAAACAGCGCGGTTGCCTATATAGCTCAATCTTCTTGCCAGTAGCCATCTCCCTAAAGTTATTTCAAGCTCAAGCACCATCTCCTAGACCGTCTCTCAACCGAACGCAACGATCGCGATTTTCAATTAACACGAAATTAAAAAGAAGGCTTTTAAAGAACGCTCAGAAATGACGTCACAGAAGCACTTAGCAAACTTTTCAAGTTGTTATTTTTTATTTTTTTATTCTTACGATGTGAACAGTATTTATTGTCAGAGACACCTGTGCCTCGTATAAACGATACCGCACACGCGTCACTTCTGAAAAAAAGAAAAGGGAGATTGAAGGTTTGGGGAGTCGCGAGAACAAATGCGACGGCCGCTGAGCCGGCACTTGCATGTCTTCCCATTAAAGCTCGACGTCGGGGGGAGCGCAGCTCGGCTGTCGTGACGAACAGGTAATTAGCGCCGGTGAGCATCGGTTGCGGACTGTTGATTGTTTCGCGTAGTGTGCCCTAGATTTGGGAGTATCTGCAACGGTGCTTCATCGGGGTCCTGTGCAGTTTATGGGCTGCGATTTACAACACGAGCTGTTACGAGGAGCCGAAAGCGTTGATCTGAATACTTTAGCGCAGTCCGTGTCATTTAAAGCCTGACGACATCCCAGGCTATGATCAAATCAAGCCTGGCCCATAAATGCATCGTCACGGCGCTCGTCGTCTTTGTTCGTCTTGCTATAGACCTTTCCATCGCTTATCACCCGGGCGAAAAGTACTGAGTCATTGAGCTGTGGGCGCATGCGCAGCGTCTGATATACCGCACAGCAGAGCAACAGCGCATGCGCAGAAGGCGTTCCACAGCCCAGAAGACAAAGATGGCAGCGCGCAGAAGGCGATTTTTGCGAAGGTCTATAGCCTACCGACTAAACCAAACCACGCACAGTGAGCGCACCATGATCCTAGGCTTTTTCCTGTGTGCGCGATTCGTTTAGCCGGTGATACGCAAATGCTCAAAGACGAAGAGTGCCATGACGGTGCACTTTTGGATGGCGCTTGATTGGCGCCATTGGATCGTAGAGGCTGGCTGCTGTAGGACTTGGAGTGGAATAGAATCTAGAGAATACATCCTATCTCCGCGAAAATCTAAATTGGATTGGAGCTGGCTTCTTCTGCGTAGTTGGAACGGCTGGATTCGCGCAGCCACTGGATTCGCCGACATGTGTCGTCGTGGAAACCCGTGGAGACAGTTGAGACAGCCGTTTCTGCTGTCTCGGCGAATCCGGTATCTCGACACGTCGGCGCCACAGCCCCATCCCCTCGGCGCAGCGCGAAAGCGTGACAGCGACGGACCGCGTCGTTCGTGTGTTTTCTCGGACGTGGGGTTTCCACTCCACAAGAGGAGGACCTGGCTCTGTAAGTATGCTGTCTATAAAGCCCCTGCTGCCTGTAGAGTTTGAGGACGATGCTTAGAGCGCATGCTCAAAACAATGTCACATCATTAGACCGCTAAGACCGGCAACCTTGATGGTGCGGAATGCACGTCGCAAAAGAATTGCGAAACCTCGCCGTCATCACGCGCTCAGCAGTCTCCCCGCAGCCTACACATGGCTTGCACATGACGTCATTCAGAAAACGCTCCGATGACCACTAGAGAAGAGGAGAAGAAGTTCCCTCTTAGCAGGATTCTCTTTTGTTCCTCCCGGATTTGCACAGACGTCACTATTCTCCTCCCAGAAGATTATAGATGATTAACCCGTCACTCAACACTCTTACAAAAGCAGCTCCCCTCTCCTCCTCTTACATGGTTGTCAGAATTATGAGATGTGACGTCAGTGCAAGCCATGTATGGCCACCAGTGAATACTTCCTGTAGCTAGCTACGGCAGCTCGAGTTGCGCATTCATTCTGGTCGGGTGGCCGTAGCACCGCCTTTCCTGCACGGCCCTGGATGCTTTCATCGTCACGTGACTGAATTCTGCGAATAGCGGCGCTGCCCGCGTCTCCGCGCATGGAAAACAGGATTACAACGCTTAGTAGTAGTAGGAGAGGGGAGAGTGGGGAGGCGGAAGCAGGGAACATACACCGCGGGCGCGTGCAACGTCGTCGGAGCGACCGCAGCGGTGGCTCTCCTACACGCACTGGCTGGACGCTTTGCACCTCACGTAATCGATTTCAGCGAATAGCGGCCTGGCGGCTCGAGAAAACAGCTGCGCAACTCCGCTCCCCCTTCGGGGTTAAGCATATCGAGGAACTCTAGCTGTTTGGTAGAATTGAGCAGAGCAAAATGTATTCTCCCATAGACAGCTTCCCGGCGCTCATCGCCCGGACGAAGAGTGACGAGTCAGTTGGGCTGTGGACGCATACGCGCCGCTTGATATTCCGCGGAAGAGATCTACTGCGCGTGAACAGAACGCGTCTCTACAGCCCAGCAGACAAAGACAAAAGCGCGCAAACAATGATCGTTGCAAAGGTCCATATTTGGTTTTCCTCTCAACTGTGACCTCAGCCGGCGCTACGCCCCGATGAAGCCATTCAAGCAGTTCCAAATGGGCACCGTCACAGTGCTCCTCGCCTTCGCGAGTTTGCTGTCACCGGCCACACCAATCACTGATAAAAATAATAACAAAAAAACGCAGGATCGCCACGGATTAATTATGCGTGATTGGGTTAGTGGGTTAGTCACTGATAGCGAATTCAGGGAGGCATGGAACGCCGTGATGAAGAAATTTTGGCACTATTCGATTGACCCCACCCGATCGTAGCGTCAGCTTAAGTCAAAGTCCAATTTGGAGGTTTTACGTGCCACACCAACTACGGGCATCTGGCACGCCCCAGTGGAAGACTGAGGATTAATTTCGATTACCTGGGGATCCTTTGACGTGCAACGGAAAGCTCGGTTACATGGTGCCTTCTCCGCAATAAGCCTCAGTCAGCTAGCGTCAGCTGCCGACTGACTTACAAGTCGAACGCAATATAATAACCCACTTGTTTAATCGTCTGCCAACGCCTCCTTTCCAGTTTTCCTCCTTCCCACGCGAGAACGCAACGTGCATGCTCACTTGCGATCAATGTGAGCGAAAGACGCCCGCCAATAAATTGCATAAAATAAAATAATAAAAGAGCTCTTTATGGTTTCACTTGCTACCTCTCTGAAATCTCGACTCTCTGGTATCGCGTCGCCGTGGTTTTGTTGTTGATGGCTCTGACGGCGCGGGAATCTCCTAGAAAGAAAACAACAACTAAAAGGCCTGCACCGTAATATAAACACATGTAAACTGCATGACGAACAATAAACGAGAATTTTAAGCTTTTATTTTCCCGCGTCGTCAGCTGCGTACCCTTCGTGTTCCCCAGATTATGAGGGTGTTTGTGTTTATTTTGAAAACGAGCGACTTTTTTAAGAATTTGGCTATGTATATAATAGTAATCGGCTGGTGATTTGATTTGCGTGTTGTTGTTTTGTACTGGTCTTTAAGGGATTGCGTCGATGCATTATGGGATAGGAAACCTAAGGCCCAAAGTTAGTGTCCATGCGGCTTACGTCGAACTAATCTGCTAAATATGCACAGTGTTTCGAGCTTTCGTTGAGATAGCAGCGACTTACTTCTGAATATGGACAACTGAATTTCTTTTCTTTCTTTACGATATACGAAGGTAACTAACAACAGCGGTGTCCTTGCTACATTCATTTACCTTATCTGTTCGTTACAACAGATTCTACTATCCACAAAAATAAGAATGTTCAGTTTATGTTATCATGATTGTGCCATATTAAACAAAGATACGAGACGCGAATTGTTTCCTTTTCTGTTCTTTTCGAGAGGCGTGCATTTTATTAGTTTACGCTTTCGCTACAAAGAATATGGACTGATGACTTCCTTCAACGTCCACTCATTAGATACCGTTCCTTATGTGGGGTTAACCTTTGCTGCATTTCGATTTACTTTCTTCAACGTGCAGTCGGTATATAACTTCTTCAATGATCAGTTAACTTTGGATGTGCTTTTTCGCGTAAAAATTTTAGGATGGCGGAAAGCAAAATAAAATAGGATAATACTTCTCCCGTAGTAGTAGGAAAAACAAACAATATTAACCTTCGTGCACAATGTTAACTTGCCCTATTGTTTGTAGGCGTAATGAAAACCCTTCTAATTAAAGAGTTCTAAGCTACAAATGAAGTCACGAATATTGATGACCCGATGCTCAAGCTGACTCTTCAAGATTGCGGGTAGCCTTTCTCTTAAACAATATATTGGACAGATCGACGCTTTCTCGGTTACTAAACCATATTATGCGATAAATCGTATTTGTTAAAAAATGTTCTTCAGTATGCAACCCGAAAAATGAAAATAAATATATAAACGCTGTGTCTGTTTACATTGCCGCTGCTCGAAAGAAACACGATTTAGAGCGCCGGTGGCAGATTCCGGATATGGTATGTTCGTGCGTACAGTGCCACCACTACAGCGTGATGCACCTTGCACTCTAAGAAAAAGATGGTCTAAAAGGACTAACGGCAGCATTTGGTCCTCTGAACTCCCATTTGCTCCCCGAAGAGACCATCTGGTTCGAGCTAGGTACCGTGCGCAAATGCTGGGGACTAACTGCACTCGACCAGGGACTAACCGAAAGGCGCGCGGGAGCAAAAGGAGCCGCGGGTGCAAAAGCGCGGGAGCAATAGCAGCGAAAGACGAGCGGGAGCAAGAGCGCGGGAGCCAAAGACGCGCGGACAAGATGGCGGCGTCTGCTTGACGCCGCCATCTTGTCCGCGTAACATACAAGCTCCGTAACAACCGTAACATACAAGCTCTGCACTATGAGGTTCAAGAACAACGACGTAAATAACCAAATGGAAGCAAAAGAAAGATAAATCAACTCTAGGAATGTCATAAAGCGGTTTTAACGAAAAGAATTTTGTCGAGTTGCCTAGCATTAGCACTTTCGGTATTCAAAGTAGAATTTTCACGGGTTGTTAACTCCAGGACGTCTCTGCTGGTGAACTTCCAATGGTCGAAGATGACTTGCTCCTCAATATTTTTATCCAAGAATCTGGGTATATTTATCTAGAAGTGTGCGAGCGTGGAGGAAGTTTTGAAGGCATATACGCAATCCACCCACGGAATTCGTTTAGTTCAAAATTTCAGAATGCTCTGCACAAAATTGTACGATTGGCTTGAATAAAGGCATATACGTATGTTGTCACGGGAAAGGCTTTGGAACGCGTGAATAGAAGAAGTGGCGAGCACAATCCTGAATAGGTGTGTGTCTGCTTCAAAATAAAAAGTTTATACATAACGAAAAGAAAAAGGTTACACAAAATATAAAAAATAGAGACAATACGATATATTCCTTCGTGTGTCATCGTATATGGATTAATATTGCCCTTGAACCTATATTTCTTGTGTCGTCCATGCGAGTCAAAGTCGCAAGGAGGCCGACAGGAATGTAAAGTACTTTGCACATAGTTATTTTTTCTGCGTCTATTTATACATAAATTTTCGTGGAGATGGGGGACTACAAAAAGATGAGCAAACTTCGAAACAACTTACTTTTAGAATATTGCCGCGCGCTGCAGCTCGGCCAAGTAGACAGCGCGGACGTAGCTTAATCGGTTATCGTGCTTGCCTCCCATCGCGAAGAGCCAGGGTTCGATTCCTGGGAGCGACGCGTCTTTTATTTATTCTTGCAATTTAGTGTTCTGGTAAATTCGAGAATCCTGTTGCTTGTTCGAGGTCCGAATGTTCTACGCGCCGAACCTTCTACGCCGATTGTTCCAGAAGCCAACGCGTGTACATAAGGGGCTCCGCGTGGCGAGCCACAGTCAGTCTCGCCCCAGCGTTCGACTCTGCTGTTACGCCGACTTCGACGCCCGCGACGCTCTGCTGTTATCTTCTGTTTCCTTTTTATTTTTGGGCACAAGTTCGCCCCATTAAACGTTTCAGTTTCCCCAGTTATTCTTTGTTTCCTCGCCTGTTCATTCGTGACATTTTGGTGGAGGTGCGGGGTAACGCATGTCCCTGCAGCGTACCCCTCCGAGGGCCCGCAGTGCAAGTCCGACACCAAGCCCACGAAGACCCAACGAAGACACTACCAAGACACGATGAAGTCGCCGCAACCAAGGGCTACCCCGGAATTCGGCGCCCTGCCTGCCAAGGCCAAGCAGTCAACAACCCGGACGATGAACAGCCAGTCGGCGCAGACCGAGACCGCTCCACCCGTCGTCTACCTGCCCGCAGCCCAACGAACCCCGACGACCTTCTATGGCGAGGCCCACGAGGATGTGGAGGACTGGCTTCAACACTATGAACGCGTAGCCCGCCATAATGAATGGACCACGGAGCAGCGCCTCCAAAACCTGTACTTCTCTTTGGAGGGCACCGCGAGGCAGTGGTTCGAGAACCACGAGGCTTCACTTACGTCGTGGGACACCTGTATCGCCGGCCTGAAGGATACATTCACGAATCAGCACCGTAGACAGCGGGCCGAAGACCTCCTCCGGACAAGAACTCAAGGACCAAACGAAAGCATTACCAGCTTCGTGGAGGATGTCCTGCGCCTGAGTGCCCGCGCTGAACCTCAGGCCACCGAGGAGAAGAAGCTGCGCGCCCTCATGAGAGGCGTGAAGAGTGAAATCTTCGGCGGTCTTGTCCGACACCCCCCAACGACTGTTGACGACTTTGTGGCGGAAGCCACAAATATTGAGCGTGCACTGTCGGCCCGGGCAAGCCACTACCACCGACTCGTCGGCACCTCTGTTGCGTCAACTGTCGCATCATCACGGCTTGACCTGGACATCGTCGGTGTGGACAACATTCGGCAGATCATCCGTGACGTCGTTCGGGAAGAGCTCCGAAGCTGCTACCCGCCGCTGACCGACCAGCTTCGCTCTCCATCGCCGAGGCCGTGCGGGAAGAAGTCCAGAGAGCCATCCAACCAGAGGCTCCCGTCGTCGTGGCAGCCCCCGAGGAACCCACGTTGACTTACGCCGCAGTGGCCCGACGGCCACCGCCTCCTCCTCGCACCTATGTCGCGCCGCCCCGACGTCAGTCTCCTGCGCCGCAGCACGACCGACGCCACGACGACCAGGTCCAGTACGCCTGCCAGGAGCCCCGCGCACCCGGAAGACCGACGTGTGGCGAACGCCCGACCGACGCCCTCTGTGCTTCCATTGCGGGAAGCAGACCACACCTACCGCACGATGCCCATACCGACGACTCGGGCTGCGCGGGTTCCACCCGAACGACCCGCGCCCCCGTTAGGGTGAACGCCCTAGGGAGATCAACGAGTACCTGCGACGACCTCAGTCCCCCGAGCCTGCGTCCCACCGAGAGTTCCGGTCGCCGTCGCCGCGACGTCCAGCTTCGCCGATGCGCCGACCCCGACGTGAAAGCCTGTCGCCCCTCGCTCCTCGCCGGGGAAACTAGGCGCGGCAACCCCTGGAGGTGGAGTTGCCGAAGACCAGGGTTGGGCGCAAACACTCAAAAATGTATTTGAAAATACAAATACTGGGATACATTAAAATAGTAGCTAAAATACTGATACTAAAATATATCTGTAAAAATGTATCGCGATACGTATCGGAAATACATTTTAAATAGAGGCAAAAAGTATTTGGAAATACAAATACAGGAATACATTTTAGGGAGGGCAGAAATACAAATACAGAAATACTGATACTGCAATACATTTTTCAAATTTGTTTTGAGACGCCAACTGAGATGAAGCTTGAAGTTTGAAGTGGAAGTTTTTGATCCCGAAATTACTTTCCCGTAGGCTTGGCACTTTGCCTTGAAGGTAGTGGTTTCGGACGACGAGGAGTCTTCAATGGGCTCAAAAAAACGTTCCATCAAGGACTGACCGCGGTCCCTTCCCTGACATCCTGTCTGTCTGACGAGGGATGCGAAAAGACTTCGACCTCTAAATAAATTCTATGTCACCCTAAATCCCATCAAAACGTCACCACGCCCCTGTCCAATAAGGACGCCCCTGTCAACATTGATCACATGACGTCACGGTGGAATGAACTGGTATTCTTTATCTGTAGGTGTGGCCTTGAACATGAAACTTTACCACGCTGCTGTATGAAAGGACAATACGTACTTTCGTTGTAGGTTACCTCGTTGAAGATCGTGCAGGCAGTGTCATTTGGAATTTTCGAGAATAGTGGACCACCTGAAGCATCCTGGAACACATGTCTTATCTTCTGTTACGGTTGAAAAAACGATACGGTGGCATCTCCTGTTGTGAAGGTCCTTCCTGCCGACCCTCCGCCACCGACGCATGGATTGCAGTCCTCAAGTTTCGCCTAGCATCATCCAAACAGAGACCTCGTGGATTGCGACCTGATATTGCCGGCACAGGTGCGAGCTCTCCGAGAAACAGCGCGCTCGAGACGAGTCGCAGGTGTACGAAGTCTGGGTCGGCACAGCGAGGCCACGTCTGGCCTCCTTCCTGGGTTTCGGATCACCAGAGCAGCGGGTCACGTTCACGTCGGCTGATGACGTACCCTTGAGCCGTGCAATATTACGGGCGCAGCCGCAGACGCATTCGAATATGTGTTGAACTTCACTGCGTGAGTCATCCTACTATTTCAAGTCAACCACCGCCAGGCTCGTGCTGCAACGGACTGTGACTCAGCTTTGCCGGCTGGGTGTACTGTGTACGCTAAGGCAAGAGAGACGGTTAGCAGCGGGCATTGGATGCCAGCAAACAATGACTCAAGAAATCCCTACCTAAGGACCTGCGGCAGAAGATGCTCTGACTCCACTCCTGGCACGCCACCTGGTTCGAGTCCCCGACTACGCAACACTTCTCAGAAGAGAGAAGAGGACGCATAGAAAAATAGTTTGGAGAATCGGAAGGAACCTTGGTCAGCATAGTAACAATGCCCCAGCATCTCCTTGACCCTGGTGCCCTCAGAAGTAAAAAAAAAATGCGTTCGGACTTGTTTTTGTTGTTTGGGGGGGAGGGGGGGGGGGGAGTATTTTTCAAGAAATGTAACGAAATACATTTCATCCTGATTGTATCGCGATACAAAGAAACATTCCAAATGTATTTCGATACAGGAATACAGATACTGGTGAAAAAATGTATCGCGATACAGAAATACAGATACGAAATGTATTTCTAAAATACTATCGCGATACATTTGTATCGCGATACTGCCCAACCCTGCCTAAGACGACCGACGCAAAGAGCCTCCAAGAACGACGGAGCGCTCCCACTTTCCCGACGCTACGCATCACAACGACGACCCTGCATCAGTGTACAACAACCTAAACGTTATTGTCGACGGCCATGGCCGCTACGGCACCTTGTGGACACCGGAGCAGACCACTCAGTCTTGAGTGGGGAGGTTTTCTCGCCGCCTGCGAAAAAGTGACAACGCTGTGGCAAGTCCCTTCAAATACGAACCGCCGGTGGGCTCTCTCGTCTCACCAGTCGGGAGATGCACTGCTTCGCGTTGAGATCCGCGGTGAGGCGTGCCCTGTCATTTCGTCATTCTGCAAAACTGTGCAAGGGACGTTATCCACGGAATGGACTATCTTCTGCGAGTATGGCGCCGTCATCGACCTCGGAGTAAAAACGGTTGACATACTCACGTGAAAACCTGTTTCACCACCGAGGAACCCAGAGCGACGTCATCCGCGGTCCGAGCTCTCGCAAGCCACGTGAACTTACCACTGCGGTAGAGTGTTTTGTACCCGTCGGGATCACCGGAGCTTTCTGCGGCGAAGTTCTCGCCTGGAGGGAAGCCTCCAGCTGCTTCTAAGACGTGAGGAATAGGCGTCGCAAGAAAAGTAGCAAGCTGAACTTCAGGATGGCCGCACTGCGGTCCTCGTGCCAGTCTCCGAAATGAAACGCAACGACCTCCACGAAAGGTGCAGCCGTGGGCCACGTCGAGGAACTCGGAAATCCCCTCTGGCCGAAATCACCGCGATTGTCTGACGGATCCTCGCCACCTCAGCAAGGGATTACGCCGCCAGCGCATCTCAACCTTGACCCTAAGCTTCCGGGCCCGGAACGTGTGCAGCTGATTAACCTCCTCGCCGAGTACCGCGACTGCTTTGCGACGTCGTCGAAGGGGCGCCAAACCGCCGTTGCGATGCACCGAATCGTTACCGACGACGACGCGCGCCCCGTGCATCAATCGCCGTACAGAGTTCCTCGTAAAAGAAAAGGAGGTGATCCAGGAGCAAGCTGGAAGAGATGCTGAACGACGACATAATACAACCTTCAAGCAGTCCGTGGACCTATGCAGTCGTGCTGGTTAAGGAGATGGACGGGAACGGCTTATTGTTTTCCGCTGGACTACCGGCAGCTGAACGCGGTGACGTGACGAAGAAAGACGTATATCCAGTCCCCCGCATCGACGACACGTTAGACCGGCTGCGCCACGCTCGATACTCTTCATCGATGGACCTGAAGAGCGGCTACTAGCAAATCGAAGTCGGCGAACGGGACCGAGAGGAAGACGGCCTTCGTCACGCCGGATGGACAGCACGCAGCTTCAAGGTGATGCCCTTCGTACTATGCACGGCGCCAGCAACTTTCCCGGTGTGCAAAGCAGACGACGATGACGAAGTTGCTTGCAACGTTTGTCGACGCGACTGTTTCCGCGCTGATATCCCTTCCGCTCGATGTTTTGCACTTGACTATGTGAACAACCCTGTGGCACGAAATGATAGTTCGATGCAGCGGTCCCAGGTCCGTCGCAACGTTTGTCCGTTGTGCGCCGCCACCGCGTCGTCCAGCGCGCGGTATACGCTGCCATATTGCGAATGACGGAGTACGCGTACGTCCTTGGGGGATCTTTTGCAACATTTTTTGGGTCATGTTTGCACTTTTAGAGACCACAAAATTGGGGTTAATATATATATTTTTATATTCTTAATATTGAATGTTTGCGATAGATGACCCACGGGGGGAATTAGAGTCTCTTCTATCTGGCATAGGTTGAACTGCGGTGGCTGTCAGTTGGTGGAACGGCGCTTTAGCGAACGACAAAATTTTGTCGAAAAACCTTTTAGCGTATGGGCAGCCGCCGCGAGCCCCGTATATGGGTGGGCCAGGTGGCTTAATATTTTTGTAATGGAGAAACCGCAGACGATCGCCACGAAGCGGCAGGTAACCAAGCGGGGTGGGTAGGTTGACACGCGCGTCCCCCAGTCATTCGAAAAAACGTCAACTGGCTGAAGTGACTCCTGTTCGCTGAAACGTCATTAGACATTATTGCCGCGCGCGCAACTTGCCAAGTAGGCAGCGCGCGCGTGGCCTAGCGGTTATAGCGCCTGCCTCCCACGCGAAAAGCCAGGGTTCGATTCCTGGCCGCGGGGACGCCTTTTTGTTGACATCTAATGTAATGTTCTGGTAAATTCGAGAACCGTGTTGCTTGTTCGAGGTCAGAAAGTTCTACACGCCGAACCTTCTGGGCCGATTATTCCAGAAGCCCACGCATGTACATAAGGGGCTCCGCGTGGCGAGCCGCAGTCAGTCTCGCCCCAGCGTTCGACTCTGCGCTTACGCCGACTTCGACGCCCGCGACGCTCTATTGTTATCTTCTGTTTCCTTCTTTATTTTTGGGCACAAGTTCGCCCCATTAAACGTTTAGTTTCTTCAGCTATTCGCCGCCTCATCACTTGTCCTTCGTGACATTTTGGTGGAGGTGCGGGGTAGCGCATGTCCCTGCAGCGTACCCCTCCGAGGGCCCGCAGTGCAAGTCCAACGCCAAGCCCGCGAAGAACCAACGAAGGCACTACCGAGATCCGGTTCAGTCGCCGCAACCTCGGCCTACCCCGGAACTTGCACCACTGCCGGACAGGACGAAGAAGCTGCCGAAGCCGACGATGACCACCACGTCGCAGCCAGACGGAACGCCAACGACGTCCATTGTCTACGTGCAGGCCCCACCAAGGACGCCGCCGAATTTCAGTGGCAATCCTCATGAAGATGTGGACGACTGGTTGGGCCAGTACGAACGCGTCGCACGGTTCAACGGATGGGGTCCTGAGCAGAGCCTGCAAAATGTCTACTTCGCTCTGGAAGGCACTGCACGCACCTGGTTCGAGAACCACGAAACGTCAATTTCGTCATGGCAAGACTTCCAGGCGGAGCTTCGACGCACTTTTGCCAGCCAGCAGCGACGTCAGCGGGCCGAAGAACTTCTTCAAGCAAGAAGCCAAGGGCCGAACGAGAGCGTCACAAGTTTCGTCGAGGACGTTCTCCATCTCATGAACCGCGCCGACCCAAACGCTCCTGAAGAGAAGAAGCTGCGGTTCCTGATGCGAGGAGTGAAAGAAACCATCTTCGGAGGCCTTGTGCGGAACCCGCCTATCACCGTCCAAGACTTCATCACCGAGGCCACTAACATCGAACGTGCCCTACAAGCACGCGCCTCCCACTATCAGAGACTTCCTGGCTTCGCTGCCCTCTCGCCGTACAGCAGCAACACCCCGGACATACGCGAGATCATCCGGGACGTCGTCCGTGAGGAAATCAAGAAGCTCCTGCCTGCTACCCACCAGCCTGCTTCGGTGTCAATAGCCGAAGTTGTCCGCGAGGAGGTCCAGCGGGCAATTCAACCGGAGGCTCCTGCCAGCGTAGCTGCACCCGAGGAGCCCACCCTGACCTACGCCGCAGTGACCCGACGGCCACCGCCTCCTCCTCGAGCCTATGTCGCGCCACCCCGACGTCTGTCTCCTGCACCGCAGCCCGACCGCCGCAGCGAAGACCAGGTCCAGTACGCCGCCCAAGAGCCCCGCGCACCCCGGAAGACCGACGTGTGGCGAACGCCCGACCGACGCCCTCTGTGCTTCCATTGCGGGGAACCGGACCACACCTACCGCCGATGCCCATACCGACGACTCGGGCTACGCGGATTCCACCCGAACGACCCGCGCCCCCGTCATGGTGAACGCCCTCGGGAGATCGCCGAGTACCTTCGACGACCTCAGTCC